>JACEFZ010005527.1:0-247500 GCA_014155875.1 Cepaea nemoralis | reverse complement strand
TTAATGTTGTTTGAACAGAATCAAGTCACCGCCATTCATTCAACCAACCTAGAGGCCAGCATGACCGAATGGATAAGAACGAGTGTTCTTAAACATCCAGTGTGCTGATGCCGAGGTAAGGGGTTCAACCCCTACACCGGACAGTTGGACTAAAATGTTGACCTCTCGTCCTTGACTTGGGGACGTAAATTACAAGTATCTCTGAAGTCGGAGTGGGTTCGCCTGATCGCGAGGGACACTGTTAATAGGGAAAGCTAACCCACACGCAAAATCCAGTCCAGCACAACTATAAGTAGTGTGTATGGACTACGCTTGAGTTCAAAGCGAGCGAGAGCAAAAAAGAAAATCCAACCAATCGACCAACCGACCAACCGAACGACTGACAGACCGACCAACCGACTGATCGACCGACCAACTGACCGAGCGACCGACTGATCGACCGACCAACCAACCGATCAACCAACCAACCGATTAACCAACCGACCGACAATCAACTAACCGACCGATCAGTCAAACGATCTACAAAAGGTGACTTCATTAACCCTTTACAGGGTGTCTAGTCGGTCATACGTGGAAGTACACTGATTCCTGCAGCGAGGCGCTGTCGTCATTTGGAGGTGACAGGTTCGAATACCGGTTGGTAGCTACAGCTTTCAATTATTTTTGCTTTATTTCTAGTGCGTCCTCGAATCCCTACTTCTGTCTGCCACTTTAATGAGCGCTAAAATACATGTATGTTTATTTATGAACTGTCTCATTGGACTCAAAGGGTTCCTCAATTTATGTTTAGCCTTCTATTGCATTCAGCACAGTTTCTCCTGTTGCCTACACTAGCGGTTTCTCCTGTTGCCTACAGCACGGTTTCTCCTGTTGCCTACACCCACTGTTTCCCCTGTTACTTACAGCAACTGTTTCTCCTGTTGCCTACACCCACTGTTTCCCCTGTTACTTACAGCAACTGTTTCTCCTGTTGCCTGCATCACGGTGTCTCATCACGTGTGGCCTGGCTAATGCCACCACGCCCTGCTACTGCTGCCTGCTTCGCTGTTATTGCCACCCTTGTATTGCCAGCCAGGATGATGCTCAGCCGCTTCAGCAAGACTTTATAGCTCCCCAGACCAGGAAAGTCGGACGAGATAAGCCGCTTCCTAGGATTCTTCTTCTTCTTCTTCGTTCATCCGGAGTTTTTTTTTCCCCGATGTGATTGCGTTGTGCCTGTTTACAGCAGAGCTGCGTTCTTGCGCCGTTAGGCCGACACATCCGACTTCTGCGGGCATTTGTTGACCGGGTTAACCTTCCCGGGGGTTTCTTAGGACGTTTGACTCTCACTGGTGTGGTGTTATCTCCCATCCTAGCTGGCCCATATAGAACAGCCAAAGACATCCTGGTCAGCCCTCAAGGGAAGGCAGGGGCAGACCATGGGCATTCCCCGCCATCCAAGGAGGCTTCCATAATTGCAGAGCCAACACACAGCGCTCTGGTACTGGGCTCACCCAAGGAATCGTCACGTCCTGCACATGGCTGCTTAGCCTCACTTCCGTATATTGGGCCTTCCGTTCACCACAGGCTGTTCCTCCGGAAACCAGAAGAATGCAGTGTGCAGATGACATCCACACAGTGAGCTTTCGACTCGGACTTTCCGCTCAATGGATTTGCTATCCGAACAATATTCCATTTCGTTGGATTCATATACCAGCGCATTATCCCATCACGTAGAAAACATTAGCTGAAAATCGAACCAACTTTGAACATGTTTAAAGAACAGAAATCAAGAATAAGCCAACAACAAGGACAAGTGGCTCTTCTAGAAGAGGTGTGATGCGATGCGGAGACAGTCGACTAGACCGGGTCATAGACTTGCTTCCTGGCTCCTTGGAGCAACTCCAGATCTGGCACCTGGAATGTTTACACTATGTGATATTGGGGAAGGGGGAGGGAGGAGGTGCGGGAGGTAGAAATGAAAGGGCAGCCTGGCCTGGGCGAGTTGATGGCTTGTATTCTAATAGTGGGTTAACGGCTGTAGAAGAAGAAAATGAAGAGGAAGAAAGAAGATGAATGTGGATGAGGAGTAGGAGAAGAGGGAAAAGAAAAACAAAATAAGGGAAATCAGCGTGGCCGAATTGATATAAGCGCTCGCTTTTAAACTTCCGGTGTGTTGATGGGGAGGTAGCGGGTTCAACTCCTACACCGGTCAGTTGGATTAAAATATTGACTTTTCGTTCTTGGCTTGGGGACTAAAATTACAAATACCTCAGAAGTCAGAGTGGTTTCGCTTGATGGCGAGGGACACTGGCTAAGGGGAAAGCTAATCCACACGCAAAGATCAGTCCAGTGTACTAGAAGTGATATCATGTGTATGGACTACCCTTGAGTTCATAGCGAGCGAACGAAAATAAGAATAAGAAGAAGACACAGTTAAATGTGTCGCTCTAATGTAACCAATCATTCTGGGTACAAAGTGTTAACATAACATCAGCCAGAGACTAAAAGAGATAAACTAGAACATCAAACGACTAGTACTTCCCCATCCCTACACACAGCTGCAGATCATATCCCTTTTGCCCCTCTGCTGTGTGTCCACCGTGACGAGGTAGAGGGGCTTGTGCGTCCCAATGACCCCAAGAGCTATGCCGACGGTAGCACAGCTACTGGTAGGGCCACCCATGTCGGACAGGTCAAGGGAGAGGGACCAGACGAAGAGACACACAAACCTGCTGCCTTGTAGGTAGACTGGGGACAGTCAAAGGCTAGGGAAAGCACCCCAAATACATGCTTGTCGAAATCGGATGTACTGAGCCACAGGCTTGACAAAGCAGTGCAACGTAAAACCTGCTGCCTTGTAGGTAGACTGGGGACAGTCAAAGGCTAGGGAAAGCATCCCGAATAAATGCTTGTCGAAATCGGATGTACTGAGCCACAGGCTTGACAAAGCAGTGCAACGTAACTTAATTCATGATGTCACAAATCAAAATTAATCGATATGGTGCTAATCCCGTGAAGTCCCATCAGGCGGTGATAGTGCCGGGCCCCCTGCCTCGAGGGGGTCCACCCATGACTACTGGTGGTCACCTTCCCCTGTGCTGTGGAGTCAAGGCACAGAGGAGTAGGTTAAGAGCTATTGACCAAATACCCCGGACACTCAACATACTACAGTGGAATGCCGAAGGAGTTTACAAGAAGAAAGACTCCCTAACACAGCGTCTTCATAAAGATAGGATAGATGTGGCATGCATTCAAGAGACACACCTCAACGCCAATCACAAATTCTCAGTCAGAGGATATTAGGCCACACGTTTCGACCGCGAAGGACACAAAGGAGGAGTTCTAATACTTACACGAAATACAATACCTTGCAGCGAAGTATCTGTGATCTCTGACAACCAAACGGAAATTATAGGTGTTGATATAATGATAAAGGACGTGAAAATAAGAATCTACAATCTGTATAGCCCAGCAGATAAGGACCTTACACTCTCAAACATGAAAATAACTGACACAAACTGCATTATTGTCGGAGACTTTAATAGCCGTTCAGAAAGATGGGGATACCCAGATACTGACAAAAGAGGAGATGAATTGGAGGACTGGGAAATAGACTCAAATCTCCATCTACTCAACAAAGCGGATGACACACCGAGCTTCTACTCCAGAAGATGGCTTACCACTTCTACTCCAGACTTAGCTTTCTGCACAGGAGACATCCTCCACAAAATCGATCGCCATGTGCTGGACCAATTAGCAGGTAGTGACCACAGACCAATCAAGCTTGAAATGAATATGGAGTATGTTCCACAGGAGCAAAAGCCCTTGCCCCGCTGGAATTACAAACGAGCAGATTGGGACAGATTTGCCATACTAACAGACAAATATTGTGAAAACATAAATACACGATATGGCAACATAAAGCAAATGGTGGAAAGTCTAAACAGAGCGATAATACAGGCAGCCACTGAGTCCATTCCAAGAGGAGCGAGGAAAAATTACAAACCATACTGGACTGAAGAACTACAAAGTTTGGAGGACAAAGTTGAAGATGCCAGGAAGACAGCAGAGAGAGAACAAACAATTGAAGCAAACATCTCTCTCAAAGCCATCTCAGCAAAATATAAAAGAACAGTAAATCAAACAACAAGAGATTGTTGGAGGGAAAAAACAGAAAACCTGAATTTTGACAGGGATGGAAACAAACTATGGAAACTAGTGAAAGCCATGAACAATGAAGGACCTAGAAACAAACAAATAACAATTAAACAAGGAAATGCCTTGCTTACAGGCAAAAAGGCTGCAAATGCACTAATGGAACACTATGCAAATGCAAACCACATTGATATTACAACCGAACAGAAGAAAGCAATCAAAGACAAACAGATACATCATAGAAATACAGAGACAGCAGCAGAATATATGATGGCAAATCTAACAATGGAAGAAATGGAACAGGCAATGAATACCCTAAAAAAGAAGAAATCACCAGGAAAGGATGGAATCACAAATGAAATGCTAATAGGACTAGGCACCAAGGCAAAGAAGAAACTACTAGCAGTCCTAAATAACAGCTGGAAGAGAGGAATAGTCCCACAGGCATGGAAGGAAGCTATACTAATACCAGTCCCAAAGAAAGGAAAAGACCTGGAAGAACCAAATGGCTATCGACCTATCAGTCTACTTAGCTGTGTAGGAAAATTAATGGAACGCATTATCAATGGCAGGCTAACATGGCATCTGGAAGAAAACAAACTCTTAACACCACACCAAGCAGGATTCAGAAAATACAGATCCACTGAAGATCAAATAACCTATATAGCTCAGGAAATAGAGGATGCCTTCCAAGAGAAAAAGCACACACTAGCAGTCTGGATAGATTTAGAAAAAGCATTTGATAAAGTATGGAAGGAAGGACTGAAAGTAAAACTGCAAAACATGCATGTTTGTGGAAAAATGTATAAATGGATCAGCCACTACCTTGAGAACAGAACTGCCAGGACAAAAGTACAAGGACAAACAAGCAAAATGATGCTGCTGGAGCAAGGTGTCCCCCAAGGAGGAGTTCTTTCACCAACATTATTCCTAGCATATATAAATGACATCACAGAAAATTTTCCAGCCAGAGTACACACATCCTCCTTTGCAGATGACCTAGCCATATGGACATCTGAAGAATATATTAGTACAGCTAACAGCAGAATACAGCAAGCCTTATTAGCGCTAGAGGACTGGTCAAAATCATGGCTAGTGAAGATAAGTGAGGAGAAAACAACATGCACAGTGTTCTCCCTCTCAAATAAAACTCAGCAACCTAAGCTGGTATTGAATGGAAAAATATTGCGCCATGAAGAAAATCCAAACTATCTAGGAGTCACCTTTGATCGTCGCCTGACATGGAAGACACAGGTTGAGAAAAATCGAACAAGAGCAAGGCAGAGAATGGCAATCATGAAAAAGCTTGCTGGTACAACGTGGGGAGCAGATGAGAAAGTTCTAAAGAAGTTATATACTGGACGGGTGAGGCCAGTACTGGAATATGGCATTGCAGCTTGGGCAACAGCAGCTAAGTCAAATTTTAACAAAATAAGTAGAGTCCAAAACCAAGGAATGCGAATCATAACTGGAAGCCTGAAGACAACGCCTATTAATGAACTAGAAAAGATCACTTGTTTACAACCAATGCAGGATAGAAGAGATAGCAGAGCCCAGCAACAAGCAGAAAAATTTAGAAGATTGACAGACCACCCTATGTACAACAGATTTAATGGTTTTGGAAAGGGAAGACTGAAGCGTAGCAACTTTGTAGAAACTGCAAAACGAAGGATTAGGGCAGATCCTATACTTAACATATCAACAGTCAAGCCCATACACAATGCACACAAGTTCCCAGCTTGGAGACAGCAGCAACTGCCTGAGATGATAGAAAACATTCCTGGTATTGAGAAAAAGAACACTCAGCATGAAACCGAAAGAAGAGAAATAACCCTAAACTACATAAAAGAACATTACCCAAGCAGGAATTGGACCCATGCATATACAGATGGATCAGCCAAAAATTCAATAGAGAATGGAGGAGGAGGAATTCTCCTAAATTTAAAAAATGGAGTGAAAAAAACACATTCAATGGCAACTGGAAAATTTTCAAGTAACTTCAAAGCGGAGGTAGAGGCTTTGAAAACTGCAGCAGAAATGCTCCTGATGGAGGAAAATAAAGAGAAGCAAATAGCTATCTTCACAGATGCAAAGTCAGCTGTCTCAATACTCAAGAGCAATAACAGCACAGAACTAACTGACCTAAGAGCAGCACTCCATGGTCTATGCCAGAAATCCAAAAAAGTTGTAATACAGTGGATCCCATCACATTGCAGTATACCTGGAAACGAAGAGGCTGACA
This sequence comes from Cepaea nemoralis, assembly GCA_014155875.1. Lineage (NCBI taxonomy): Eukaryota > Metazoa > Mollusca > Gastropoda > Stylommatophora > Helicidae > Cepaea > Cepaea nemoralis. Next base: position 241,121 of record JACEFZ010005527.1, on the reverse strand, counting down.
GACTGGCAAAAGAGGGCGGACGACTACCACAGCCTGACATAGACATAACCTATAATGAGGCAAAGAGGTTGATAAAAAGCACTTATAGAACCAAATGGGAATCTGAGCATCCAGGCCATCAGAAGGATGATGCATATTACAAACTCGACCGAAGAGAACAAGTAGCAATCTTCAGACTCCGCACAGGACATAACAGGCTGAAATACCACTTGTTCAATAAACTAAAGATAGGAGATACTGATGAATGTAATTGTAGAACTGGAAAAATGACAGCAAAACATTTGCTGCAGGATTGCCCAACGTATGCAGAACAGAGAAAGATATTTTGGCCCACACCTGCTTCATTTGAGGACAAGCTCTATGGAGATATCAACAAGCTCAAGTTGACCGCAGCTTACTTTAACTACATACAGGTTGACATTTAAAGGTGCATGAAGACCCAGAGGCATGAAATGGAATATTGCTTGGATAGCAAATCCATTATGTGGAAAGTCCAAATCGAAAGCTCGCTGTGTGGGCTTCATAAAAGGTGGAAAAGTGTCCTAGTGGCACGAAATGGAATATTGCTTGGATAGCAAATCCATTACGTGGAAAGTCCGAATCAAAAGCCCATTGTGTGGGCTTCATAAAAGGTGGAAAAGTGTCCTAGTGGCATGAAATGGAATATTGCTTGGATAGCAAATCCATTACGTGGAAAGTCCGAATCGAAAGCTCACTGTGTGGATGTCATCTGCAGACTGCATACTTCTGGTTTCCGGAAGAACAGCCTATGGTGAACGGAAGGCCCAATATACGGAAGTGAGGCTAAGCAGCCATGTGCAGGACGTGACGATTCCTTGGGTGAGCCCAGTACCAGAGCGCTATGTATCGGCTCTGCAAGTATGGAAGCCTCCTTGGATGGCGGGGAATGCCTATGGTCTGCCCCTGCCTTCCTTTGAGGGCTGACCAGGATCTTTGGCTGTTCTATATGGACCAGCTGGGATGGGGGATAACACCACAACAGTGAGAGTCAAACGTCCTAAGAAACCCCCGGGAAGGTTAACCCGGTCAACAAATGCCCGCAGAAGTCGGATGTGTCGGCCTAACGGCGCAAGAACGCAGCTCTGCTGTAAACAGGCACAACGCAATCACATCCGAAAAAAAACTCCGGATGAACGAAGAAGAAGAAGATATCCCTTTTGTCCACGAACAGGTCAAGCTACTGGACGTGGATCGATTGAGACACGAGATGGACGTGAGGAAGCGTCTAGATCCGGACAAAGACTACAGCTGTGAGAGTGACCGCCTGAACAACACAGTCCGACGGTTGGACACTGGCGTGACGTCATGCTACCTGGAGAAGAGAATGAAATACCCCACGAGACGCAGGTCGGTGCCTCTAATCTCCCATCAATCATTCAATCAGGTGCCGTCTCCACAATGAAGGTTGGCTGCAATGGATCGCCAACACTGTCTGTCTCTCGCACCGACTGTACATGCTTAAATGTAAACGATATAAAATAACACAAAGTAATGTAGCTTTTCTTTTAAAAATATATCCTTTTTACATGACATCGCTGTCAACACCAGCATTTCTTCTACTTCTTCTGCGTTCATCCGGACTTTTGTTTTCCGGACGTGATTGCGTTGTGCCTGTTTATAGAAAAGCTGCGTTCTTGCGCCGTTAGGCCGACACATCCGACTTCTGCGGGCATTTGTTGACCGGGTTAACCTTCCCGGGAACACCCCCATTTTATTGCTGTTGTTGATGTCTTAGCAAGTATACGTTCAGTAGTTTACCATTGCTTTCTGAACGACTGGCTCCCATTCAAATGCGTTAAAACCCAGCGCATACCACTTTATAATGTATTTATACTATCCTGTTTCCTTTTAGCAAGATTAGTCGGGGCAGGCCATGGCTTTCGCCACAATGAGAATCATCAAATGTTATGTATATTCAACACTACTATATGGCAGCGGAATGCCGGCTCCGTGGTGAAGAAGTTACAGACGCAGTTCGTAATCCCGCCTACCCGCTTTCCAAGCACAAGTGTAAGACAATTTGGCAGCAGACAGCCTTGAGTTAGTTTTATTTTTCTGAAAATGGTATGGGTGTCGGTCGAAGGAAAGTAATGGCAAACTACTGACTGTAAACTTGCCAAGAAATCACACACAGCCAAAATATGCTGGGATTTACTGCGACGTCCTGTAAAGGATATGCAACTAACTTGTTTTAAAAAACTGTAACAGTGCTTCCATGTGTTCATCTGGTCGGCGTTATGCGGTATAGAGGTTAGTGAAATCTCAGTTTGATAATTCCCCGCCATACGGATTCGAGGATTCGAAATCAGCCACAGGCGATTTGGAAGCAGATCGCTTTGCGTTGATTTCGTTTGTACGAGGTGTGGGCCGTTAAGAAAGCAATAAGTAAAACGTAAAACACCAATTAAATTACAGAAATCCATTAATGCTGGGGTTGATTGCAATGACCGTAAAGGACACGCAACTAAGTTTGCTCAAGTGTCCCGCTGGACATTGGGTTGGCGTGTGTTGATGTTGAAATACCTAAACATGGAGGAAACCATGCCAGGACTGACCCCAGCACCCTAGGGTCGATCCCAGCACCCCAGGGCTGACCCCAGCAGGTCGGTATGTGCTGTGCCGAATGTTCACACCCTCGTATGTCTCTCCGCAGATGTGGAGTTCCCATACCGATCTTGTACACCCTGTTTTCCTGAGCTTGGAGAGGGGAAGGAGAACTCTACAAGACAATTTCCGTGGTGATGGGACTTGGGAGCCGTGTCGAGGGGAAGGCTTCTTCATTAACCTCATTCAGGCTGATTCGGGGTTCAGGTTATCTGAAGGCGAACACATTGGACTGAACAGTTTTAACCCACATCCTTCTCGGTGGCTTGCAAACAACATTGTTTCAGTGTGTTATTTGGGGTATTAATTGTGGTGTAAGACATCGCAGCAGAGACAGTGTGAGGGTTGGCGAGCCCAAACCCACAATCATGTAGCCCAAAGCATCTGCAGTATCTGGTATTGTCTCATCATGTCTCGCATTGTCTCACTCTGTAGTATCTCGTATTGACTCACTCCGCAGTATCTCGTACTGTCTCACTCAGCAATATCTCGTACTGTCTCACTCAGCAGTACCACGTACTGTCTTGCATTTTCTGACCCTTTCGTGTCTCGCAGTGTCTCATCTGATCTCGTCTCGCTCACTTCCATGTCTCATATTCTCTCGCCGTGTCTCTTCTTGTCGTCTCGTATTGTCTCACCACACAATATATTGCATTCTCTCGCCGTGTCTCGTCTTGTCGTCTCGTATTGTCTCACCACACAATATATCGCATTCTCTCGCCTTGTCTCTTATCGTCTAGTCTTGCAGTGTCTCGTTTGGTCTCCGTCTTCCATGTCTGGTATTATGTTATCGTGTCTCATCCTTTTAAAATCTCTTTGATCAAGCAATGTCTCGTCATCCTTTCTCGTATTGTCTCACCATACAATATATTGTATTATCTCGGCTTGTCCCATTTACCCTCAACTAACCGTGTTTCGCAATGTCTCATCTTGACGTATTGTTGTTCATGATTTTTTCGTCTCTTACCGCATTACCGAATCTCAATTTGTCAGTCGTTTCTCAGTTTCCTTTGAATTTTCTCGCATCTTCGTGTCTTGATTTGACATGTCCTGTCATGTCTCACATTGTCCTGTTTTGTCTCACTTTGTCCTGTCTTGTCAGTTAAGTTCATGTTATTATCATTGCACTCCGAACACATCCATCGATGCTCCCATCTTCCCTGTGGTAAACCCATCAGTATACAGCGACTCACTGTGTCGTCCTGGCTTGTCTTACGTTGCTATGTCTTGTCTTGTACTTTCCCGTCGTACCTCGTATTTCTTCTCATTTTATTCTGTCTTTCGTGTCTCTCTTCGCATTTTTGTATTTAAACTGAATTGGTTTAGTTAACAATTCTACACTTGGAGTTGTGATCTGGCATAATCGGGCATTGTTTTAAGTCGTAAACTAGCTCACAGAGCTGAAATCAAGCCTCGATAGAAATATTTTATCATATAAAAATCACTGACAAAACCAAGATAATATTAACATTTTGCTTAGACAATCTCCAGAAACTGTTTCCCTTAACTTCAACAAACAAAATATTTCTTCACCAGGTCATTGCATGACACTCCCACCATCAGGAAGGCCAGGGAAAACCTCCACGAGCTACACAAATCCTTAAAGAAACATGCAGAAATAAGATCAGTCAACACCCAGAGTGTAAAACCCGCATCCAATCAATGGTCAACTATCTCGAGGAGGTCAAGCAGAAATCAAGCACGGTGTGTCCCAGAAAATGACCACTCCTTTAGCGCCAAAAACGAATATGTGTCCAGTCTGCCAAATGCTTGTGGACCTACATCTCTTGTGGGCGGCCACAGTCAGTACACTCCCGGTCAAGTTCAAGGGTTTGAGTATCCACCCCTTATCAAGTATCAAGACCCTGCTAAGCCTGTAAGAATTCTAGCAGCCAATGATACAAAACTGATCACACGGTCTTCTTTCCATTCCGACCAGCTCACCTATAGCCATGGCTCCTCTGATGAAGAAGATCAGTGTCTACAAAAAGCTGTCGACCTGTCAGCCCACTTCTTCGGCGAGAGACTGGACACCAGCGGCGACAAGCCAACCCTTTCATCATCTAACAATACGAGAGCAGCTCCACGTCTGACTCTGCCTAGGAAGCTCACTGACACGCCTTATAGACTACTCGCAGGTTCTATACAAAACGAAGGCAAGTCACATAAATTCGAAAGTTCTGGAATTCTTGAAGAATTTTCCTGTATCCAAATATAGGGACATAAATTCAAAAGTAAACAATTCACCAAATTCTTCACTAAGTCGAATGATTAAGGACAACGCCACATATCCTATAACATCAGAGAAAGCCATCACAAATCTGTATTCACATAACCATTCAGCAATGCCAGACTCCCAAGTCAATCTCATTGCTACAGACGATCAAACTGATAAATTCCCTCAGCCAAATATTTACAACAGTACAACACGCCATCAAACATCCAAACAAAGTCAATACAGCTGGAAATTAATCAAAGGCACGTCAGTGAAGGATCAAGAACGAAGATCGTATACAGCAAACGATCTCGTCCTGCAGGCATTGACAGGGATTCCTATCAGCAACATCCTCGCCTCGCCTGTGCCACTACATACAGCCTCCCGGGCTATGAGGCATACAGCCACGTTTAAAATGCATAAAATTATGGGAAAACTGGCAACTGAAAGGACAAGGTATCAGAAATACGAAATAGAGGAACTCAAACGGGTTATGGAAGAACAGGGTTGTGTGAAACCTGGTGCAGTTTCCAAACTTTAAATCTCACCTCTCATCTCATCTCATCTTGTTCCTCGTGCGCCTTGCGGCGTCGAGGTGAAGTATAAACAGTAGGAGAATGCCCGCTTATGGGTTTCATGTATCGATATTCCCATGGACTTTGCTATTCCTTGCGTCCTTCGTTTACGTAGTCGGCCTTTGTGGAACTTTCAATGAACTATTAATTTACATTAGCTTCAAATGAGGATCAGCATGGCCGAATGGATAAGAGCGCTCGTGTTTAAACTTCCGTTGGGTTGAAGCCGAGGTAGCGTGTTCGACAACTACACCTGTCAGTTGGACTAAAATGTTGACTTCTCGTCCCTTGACTTGGTGACGTAAATTACGAGTATATCAGAAGTATGAGTGTGGTCGCCTGGTGGCGGGGGACACTGGCAATTGGGAAAGCTATTCCACAGCAAACATCAGTCCAGTGCACTAGAAGTAATAGCATGTGGATGAACTACGCTTGAGCTCAAAGCTAGCGACGCAGAAACAAAAATGTAGCTTCAAGTGAGAACAAATTCTACAGAGATGTCAGCTACAGCAAACAGGCGGCTTCTTTTTGGAGATGGGAATGGCCAAAACTGGTATTAACTTCTAGAGAGATTAATAAAGCAATGGAAATGATAATTGTCAAATGGTATGTATATTCAACACTACTAGTATGGCGCGGAAACCTGGACCTTGAACAAACTATCAGAAAGTCTAATAGAGGCTCTGAAGATGTGAATATACAGTAGAAGATTATGTCGCATTTCATGGAAACAAAAACAATCAAATATAGAAGTTCTAGAAATATTGGGAATGAAAAGTGAGTTGATGAAAGAAATAAACAAGAGACAAGTGACGTTAAAAGACATACCACTCTAATAAGTATCACACTGGAGGCAAAGGTAGAAGGCACGCGAGCAAGTAGGGGAAATAACATCAAGAGATGGATGAACTGTAGTCTGCCAGAATGTACGATTAAGGTGAGAGACAGGCAATGTTGGAGATCCATTACTGCCAAACCTTCAATGTGGAGACAGCACCTGATTGAGTGATTGATTGATTACATGTATTCCGGGTGACGTCTGAATGTGCTGGAAGAAGAAAATGAAGAGATGCCTGTGTACCAGACGATCTTCAGTTTTCTAGGAAGGAAGGTTGAGAGGAATGGAACTGGCTACTCCATCTCATATGTTCTGGTCTAAAGCATGTGAGGCCTAATATTTCATATCCCAACGCTAGTATCTGCCATGGTAATAACAGTACTCCCCAGATCTAGCAGTACTCCCCAGATGTAGCAGTACTCCCCAAATCTAGCAGTACTCCCCAGCAAATCGTAGTACTACCAATACTTCCCAGTACTAACAATCCTCCCTGTAACAGCAGTACTCCACAGTACTAACAGTACTCTCCAGTACTAATAGTACTGCCCAGTATTCCTAGTACCCCAGTACTAACAGTATTCCCCAGAACTAACAATGCTGCCCAGTACCATCAGTACGTCTCAGTACTAACAATCCTCCCTGTAACAGCAGTACTCCAAAGTACTAACAGTACTCCCCAGAACTAGCAGTACTCCCCAGTACCAACTGTACTCCCCAGTGCTAACAATACTCCTAAGTATTAACAGTACTCTCAGTATTAACAAAACTCCACAGTATCCACAGTACTAACAGCGCTCACCAGTACCAACAGTACTCCCAAGTACTAGCAGTACCCAGTAAACCCCAGTACTAACAGTACCGCCCATTACTAGCAGTACGTAGCAGTACTAACAATCCTTCCTGTAACAGCAGTACTCCAAAATACTAACAGTACTCCCCAGTACTATCAGTACTAGCACCAGTACCAACAGCACTTGGGTGTATCCCCAGGAGCGTCACTAGGGGGGTGCGGGGGTGCGGGCCGCACCGGGTGACACCATCAAGGGGTGACACCAAAATAAAAAAATTGCAAATTTGACAAAGCCGACATAGCTCTGTCTAGTCGGGTTTCATAACCGTTCATTGCTAATTTTAGAAATGTTAATGTTAAATAACAAAAATTTAACTTTGTCCGAGTTTGTCAAAGTTCTTTATTTATGTTTTCCCTGAAGTATTGAAGTTATATTGTTCAATTTGTTTTCTTTCTTATGTCCTTATTAACTTTTTGACTTATTTTACAAACATTACTATATGCGATTATATATGGTACAGGAACACTCGGAAGAAGACCATGGTGAAAGTCTAGAGGGGTGACACCAAGAGTTTACCGCACTGGGTGACACCTACCCCAGTGACGCCACTGTGTATCCCTAGTACCTCCCGGTACTTGAACCCACTCAACAACTACTAGCACCACGCCCCTGTCTCCTCTCTGGACACCAGGCTGGATCTGTTGGCAATGATCAGTTTATCAGACTCTATAGTCAAGAAGATCTACTTCATTGCACCGGGTTTTATCCTATATGGCTCGGTCTCTTACCGCAAGGTGGCCCTTCCGAAACCGTCGCACAAAGCACGAACTCCGTAGCTCCAACGACGACCCACCAGGAGTCTCCGAGAAAATTACACTCGCGAACCGACCGACGTAGCCCGGAATCGAACCCAAAACCTTCGGAGCTCGAGACAGACGGCGTAACCACTAGGGCCCATACACTCCCCTACAACCTGTGGGTGAAATATGGCTGACCTTGACCTAACCCCAGCCAGTCCATACCTGCTGTGAATAGCCGTGACCAGGCTACATCTTTATGTCTCTTATTGTGTCTCTTTATGTGTCTCTTAATATGTCTCTTAATATGTCTCTTAATATGTCTCTTAATATGTCTCTTAATATGTCTCTTAATGTCTCTTAATGTTTCTCAATATGCCTCTCAATATGTCTCTTAATGTCTCTCAATATGTCTCTTAATGTCTCTCAATATGTCTCTTAATATGTCTCTCAATATGTCTCTTAATATGTCTCTTAATATGTCTCTTAATGTGTCTCTTAATATGTCCCTTAATATGTCTCTTAATATGTCTCTTAATGTTTCTCAATATGCCTCTCAATATGTCTTTTAATGTCTCTCAGTGTGTCTCTTAATATGTCTCTTAATGTCTCTTAATATGTCCCTCAATATGCCTCTTAATATGTCTTTACGCAGTTAGTTAGTTAGTTAATTAGTTAGTTAGTTAGTTAGTTAGTTAGTTAGTTAGTTAGTTAAGATAGTTAGTTAGTTTAGATAGTTAGTTAAGTTAAAGTTAGTTAGTTAGTTTAGTTAGTTAGTTAGTTAGTTAGTTAGTTAGTTAAGATAGTTAGTTAGTTTAGATAGTTAGTTAGTTAATTAGTTAGTTAGTTAGTTAGTTAGTTAGTTTAGATAGTTAGTTAAGTTAAAGTTAGTTAGTTAGTTTAGATAGTTAGTTAGTTAGTTAGTTAGTTAGTTAGTTAGATAGTTAGTTAGTTAGTCGCGGTTCCAACTTCACTGCAACGGGTCGTCTCCATTATGCTCCGTTCCTGTGCCAGTGAATATCACACAAAATGCTCCTCACTGCCACATGTGAAATGTGGAATAGACATGAATCTCGACAAGCCAACGTCCCGCGCAGGTATACTGTGCGTAATGCCGCCGTCAGAATGCCAACACAAAAGTCGTCCACGGAAAATACAGCTCATCGTCGATGGAAGCGGCAGTCACAAGAAAACCAGCAGCCACACTTACTGCAGTAAAAGTTGAGACGATCGACTTCATTGCCCAGGGCGTTATTCATATGGCTCGGTCCCTTTCTGCAGGGTGGTCCGCTGACAGCATCGCACAAAGCACGAACACCGTAGCTCCAGCGATGATTCCCCAGGAGTCTCCGAGAAAAAATGCACTCGAGAACCGAAAAGGCAATCCAGTCAACTCCTGGCGACAGGCCGACCGCCATCGTTCCAAACATGCAGTTCACGCTACAACAAGCGAGGACAGATGTAAAAACATTCCAAACGAAATTCACAGCTCACAGTGTCGCGCCACTCACTCAACTCTGTAGCAGGACGACGGAACCACCATATGTCTTTGCGCAGTTGCGAAGTTCCGACACCATTTTGTTTTTCATATAGTTATTTCCATGTGGTTGTATCAGTGTATGTTTGTTATTTTGTATGCTGACGTAGGCGTTGACCGCAACGTCAACCGTGTCGCTTGGGATCGTTTTCTAGTAAAGTTTACCGATTCCAATGCTCGCTTTTGTTGATTCATTCATTGCAATACCTTTCTTGCATACATCGGGTTAAATATTCTCGGGTTTCGAGTTAAAAATACCCAAATTAATTCAGGATCCTCGCATGTGTACTCGAGTTCGTGCACTGAGCTGAGATTCTCTGGACTCAGGCTTGAGTTAGGAGTAAAACGGAGCACTTATGGAATATACCTGTGTTTCCGTGATGTTGATCCGTCGACTAAACGTGGTTTCCACCTCCCCCTTCCCCTGTACTGTCACCCACCTCTCCCCTATACTACTACCCACCTCTCCCCTGTACTACCACGCACCTCGCCCAAGTACTATCACCCACCTCCCCCTGTATTACCACCCACGCCCCTGTACCATCACCCACCCCTCCGTGCACTTTCACCCACGCCCCTGTACTATGGCCACAAACACAAACAGCCGGGCTTCTATCACCAACATTCTCTAACCAACAGTGGCGGCGAGTCACGTGCTGGCCTAGTTTAGCAAAGATGTTACTCCACGTCGGCAGCACAGATGTTACTGGAAAATGGCGGGGTCTTGTCTTTTCTCCGGCTACAGACCAGTTTTCACTAGCCGCTGACCAGACGGCGCCGTCGGCGACCTGGACCACGAAGACTGACCAATCGCTTGGGGTTTCCCATTGCTACAAGCCAGGTCAATGACATCTGCGACAATATGGCGTTTTGTTCTGTGAAATATATCCCAGCTTCTGTAGCTGAGTCGTCATATAGAGCCCTAAATACCATTTTTTTTTAAAAATCTTTGTTGATGTTACTGCTCCTCTATGGCGTTCTCTACTAAAGATGTAGAAGAAAGATGTAGAAATTAGAGGACAAGTACCAGTATGGATACAGTGGTTGAAAGGATAAGAGCGTGCACTCTTAAACTTCTGGTGCGCTGTGTTGTGATGTAGTACAGGGGATGTGGGTGATAGTACAGTAGTGGTATAGATACAATTATAGGGACTTGGGTGATGGTACAGAGGCGTGGGTGATAGTACATTGGATGATAGTACAGAGAGCGATAGTTTAGTGGGTGATATTACAGTGGATGATAGTACAGAGGGTGATAGTATAGACACACTAAACAACATAAAAATTAAAAGTCAAAATTACCGACCAGGATTCGAAGCTGTCACCTCCAAATGACTCAATCAGATGCCATCTCCACAATGAAGGTTGGCTGCAATGGATCTCCAGCACTTTCTGTCTCTCGCCCTGACTGTACATTCTGTCAGATTGCTGTTCGTCCATCTCTTGATATTATTTCCCCACTTGTATTGCTGTCTACCTCTTACTCATTTGCCTTCAACATTACCCTCCAGTATGGTTTTTATAAGTGTTATGTCTTTTAACGTGGCCGACATATTTCACTTGCCTCTTTTTTATTTCTTTCATCAACTCTCTTTATATTTCCAGTTTTTCTAGAACCTCTGTGTTTTACTGTTTTTGTTTCTATGAAATACGATATATTCTTCTGTATATCCACATCTCCAGGGCCTCAATTCGACTTTCTAATTGCCTGTTCAAAGTCCAGGCTTCCGCGCCATACAGTAGTTTTGAATATACGTAACATTTGGACAATTCTCATTCTTAATTGTTGTTAGTCTCTCTAGATGTCAATACGGATTTCATGCTGTTGAAAGCATTTTTGGCCATCTCTATTTTCTTTTTGATTTCTGTTCCACTTCTGCCATCATCTGTTAATACATGCCGAAGATAGGAGAAACTTGTTACTTGTTCTAGTATGTCCACTTTTACTGTATGACCTCTCCTTTCCACTGCTAATTATCATAGTTTTCGTTATTTGGATGTTAATATCTAAGCCACACTCTGCACTATGCCTATTTACTTGTTCCGCTAGTTTTTGTAACTCTTGCTCGCTTTCTGCTAGCAACACTGTATCGTCATCATACCTAAGATTGTTTATGATTCTTCCATTTATGTTAAGTCCAAACAGTTCAACTTGTTTAAAAGTTCTTTCTGTGTATAAGATGAAGAGGAGGCACGGGGGACTGTCAAAGTTGAATGTACCGAGCCACGGGCTTGAGAAAACAATGCAACTCAATGTTTCATCTCAGAACGACCAAACCCCGGGTGAATTCACTGACCCTCCGACAAACGTCGCTCGATGCTTCGCTAAATGATGATGACCATTGGCCGGTCATATTTTGTTTACCATTTTGCCCATCAAATAAAAAAAAAAAAAAACACCGCCAGGTCAGAAAACTGGAGCACAGAAGCTATCTGACTGACCTCTTAGTGACCATTAAACCCAGCGATGACCTTTACGTTTATTTTAATGCGTGAAGTTCATCGTCTGGCCCTGAGTACAGGCCATCCCCTCCCTTCCCTCCCTCCCTTCCCCTGTGGAAACCTGGTTCAAAAACGGCGGGACAACCAGGTCAGCGTTTGAGTCGGGTCAAGGTACTTACCCAGCAGTTACTTCCGCTGGGGCGTGGCAATCTATAGAGGTCACGTCACATTGTCAGTTATTTGAGATTTTGAGAAAGCTGCGTGTGGCGAGAGTGACTAATAATTCTCCCTCTTTTCATCCTCAATAGCAGCAGCGTTGGCTACAACTGAATATCCTCCCGGGTCTAGATTTTTAGTCGCCGGAAAGACCCCCTCTGCTATTTGCACTGAGGCCATAAACAATACGTTACACGATTTGTTTCGCTGCATCTCGTCAGGTACATACTGTAGAGTTTTATATAATATGAAGTGAATAAATCACAAAGTCTATGTTAAAATCACAATTATTATGGTAAATCACAACGAATGTGTTAACAATCACAATGAATATGTTAAAATAACAATGAAAAGATTAAAATCACAATGAATATGTTAAAATCACAACGAATGTGATAGCAATCACAATGAATATGTTAAAATCACAATGAATATGTTAAAATCACAACGAATGTGTTAACAATCACAATGAATATGTTAAAATCACAATGAGTATGTTAAAATCACAATGAATATGTTAAAATCATAATCAGTATGTTAAAATCACAAGGAGTATATTAAAAACACAAGGAATATGTTAAAACCACAACGAATATGTTAAAATCACAATGAGTATGTTAACAATCACAACGAGTATGTTAAAATCACAACGAGTATGTTAAAATCACAATGAATATGTTAAAATCACAATGAATATGTTAAAATCACAATGAATATGTTAAAATCACAATGAATATGTTAAAATCACAATGAATATGTTAAAATCACAATGAATATGTTAAAATCACAATGCATAAGTTAAAATCACAATGGATATGTTAAAATCACAATGAATATGTTAAAATCACAATGAATATTTTAAAATGACAATGCATAAGTTAAAATAACAATGAATACGTTAAAATCACAACAAATATGTTAAAATCACAACGAATATTTTAAAATGACAACGCATATGTTAAAATCACAATGAATATGTTAAACTCACAATGAATATGTTAAAATCACAATGAACATGTTAAAATCACAGCGAGTATGTTAAAATCACAACGAATATTTTAAAATGACAATGCATAAGTTAAAATCACAATGAATATGTTAAAATCACAACAAATATGTTAAAATCACAACGAATATTTTAAAATGACAATGCATATGTTAAAATCACAATGAATATGTTAAAATCACAACAAATATTTTAAAATCACAACGAATATTTTAAAATGACAACGCATATGTTAAAATCACAATGAATATGTTAAACTCACAATGCATAAGTTAAAATCACAATGAATATGTTAAAATCACAATGAATATGTTAAAATCACAACGAATATTTTAAAATGACAATGCATAAGTTAAAATCACAATGAATATGTTAAAATCACAACAAATATGTTAAAATCACAACAATATTTTAAAATGACAATGCATATGTTAAAAATCACAATGAATATGTTAAAATCACAACAAATATGTTAAAATCACAACGAATATTTTAAAATGACAATGCATATGTTAAAATCACAATGAATATGTTAAAATCACAACAAATATGTTAAAATCACAACGAATATTTTAAAATGACAATGCATATGTTAAAATCACAATGAATATGTTAAACTCACAATGCATAAGTTAAAATCACAATGAATATGTTAAAATCACAATGAATATGTTAAAATCACAACAAATATGTTAAAATCACAACGAATATTTTAAAATGACAATGCATAAGTTAAAATCACAATGAATATGTTAAAATCACAACAAATATGTTAAAATCACAACGAATATTTTAAAATGACAATGCATATGTTAAAATCACAATGAATATGTTAAAATCACAACAAATATTTTAAAATCACAACGAATATTTTAAAATGACAACGCATATGTTAAAATCACAATGAATATGTTAAACTCACAATGCATAAGTTAAAATCACAATGAATATGTTAAAATCACAATGAATATGTTAAAATCACAACGAATATTTTAAAATGACAATGCATATGTTAAAATCACAATGAATATGTTAAAATCACAACAAATATGTTAAAATCACAACGAATATTTTAAAATGACAATGCATAAGTTAAAATCACAATGAATATGTTAAAATCACAACAAATATGTTAAAATCACAACAATATTTTAAAATGACAATGCATATGTTAAAATCACAATGAATATGTTAAAATCACAACAAATATGTTAAAATCACAACGAATATTTTAAAATGACAATGCATATGTTAAAATCACAATGAATATGTTAAAATCACAACAAATATGTTAAAATCACAACGAATATTTTAAAATGACAATGCATATGTTAAAATCACAATGAATATGTTAAAATCACAACAAATATGTTAAAATCACAACGAATATTTTAAAATGACAATGCATATGTTAAAATCACAATGAATATGTTAAAATCACAACAAATATGTTAAAATCACAACGAATATTTTAAAATGACAATGCATATGTTAAAATCACAATGAATATGTTAAAATCACAACAAATATGTTAAAATCACAACGAATATTTTAAAATGACAATACAATGCATATGTTAAAATCACAATGAATATGCTAAAATCACAACAAATATGTTAAAATCACAACGAATATTTTAAAATGACAATGCATATGTTAAAATCACAATGAATATGTTAAAATCACAACAAATATGTTAAAATCACAACGAATATTTTAAAATGACAATGCATATGTTAAAATCACAATGAATATGTTAAACTCACAATGCATAAGTTAAAATCACAATGAATATGTTAAAATCACAATGAATATGTTAAAATCACAACAAATATGTTAAAATCACAACGAATATTTTAAAATGACAATGCATAAGTTAAAATCACAATGAATATGTTAAAATCACAACAAATATGTTAAAATCACAACGAATATTTTAAAATGACAATGCATATGTTAAAATCACAATGAATATGTTAAAATCACAACAAATATTTTAAAATCACAACGAATATTTTAAAATGACAACGCATATGTTAAAATCACAATGAATATGTTAAACTCACAATGCATAAGTTAAAATCACAATGAATATGTTAAAATCACAATGAATATGTTAAAATCACAACGAATATTTTAAAATGACAATGCATATGTTAAAATCACAATGAATATGTTAAAATCACAACAAATATGTTAAAATCACAACGAATATTTTAAAATGACAATGCATAAGTTAAAATCACAATGAATATGTTAAAATCACAACAAATATGTTAAAATCACAACAATATTTTAAAATGACAATGCATATGTTAAAATCACAATGAATATGTTAAAATCACAACAAATATGTTAAAATCACAACGAATATTTTAAAATGACAATGCATATGTTAAATCACAATGAATATGTTAAAATCACAACAAATATGTTAAAATCACAACGAATATTTTAAAATGACAATGCATATGTTAAAATCACAATGAATATGTTAAAATCACAACAAATATGTTAAAATCACAACGAATATTTAAAATGACAATGCATATGTTAAAATCACAATGAATATGTTAAAATCACAACAAATATGTTAAAATCACAACGAATATTTTAAAATGACAATGCATATGTTAAAATCACAATGAATATGTTAAAATCACAACAAATATGTTAAAATCACAACGAATATTTTAAAATGACAATGCATATGTTAAAATCACAATGAATATGCTAAAATCACAACAAATATGTTAAAATCACAACGAATATTTTAAAATCACAATGCATATGTTAAAATCACAATGAATATGTTAAAATCACAACAAATATGTTAAAATCACAACGAATATTTTAAAATGACAATGCATATGTTAAAATCACAATGAATATGTTAAAATCACAACAAATATGTTAAAATCACAACGAATATTTTAAAATGACAATGCATATGTTAAAATCACAATGAATATGTTAAAATCACAACAAATATGTTAAAATCACAATGAATATTTTAAAATGACAATGCATAGGTTAAAATCACAATGAATATATTAGAACGTCAACTTGCGTGTGGAGCTGCAGAATTTTCGGTTCGTGAAAAATGATAACCACTTCTGCTGTTTCAACGCAGAATCCATAAGCAATATGTTGCACGATTTATAGCCTGACATTTTTCGCAACACCGCATCAGAGTTATTGCTATGTATCATATGAAGTGAGTAAATGAATGATACTTTGGCTGAAATACTTAAAACAATCACTGATATTGTTCCAATGTGGAGCATCAATTATCCTCACAGTAATCGCTAATTTAAAACGAAGTCATTAGTTTGCACAATATGGCTGGAATCACCTAAATGCTGGTTCACCGCCTACACCGGTCAGTTGGACTAAAATGTTGACTTCCCGTTCTTGACTTAGGGACGTAAATTACAAGCACTTCTGAGGTCGGAGTGGGTTCGCCTGATGGCGAGGGACACTGGTAATATAGAAAGCTTATCCACATGTAAAAAATAGGTCCAGTAACTAGCAGTAGTAGTACTAGTTGTTGTTGCGTATCCCTTACCGGGACGTTGCAGTCAACACCAGCATTATTCAGCTGCTGTTGATGTACTAGGCAAGTGTTACGTTCAGTAGTTTGTCATTGCTTTCTGAACGACCGGCTCCCATACCAGCACGTTATAACACAACGCGACACGGTCTGCTGCACAAATCGGTATCAGCTGAGCTTCGAACGCCTGGTACCCGGCTCACGAACAGCGTTCGCAAGCTGCTTTGGCCACGGAGACGGTCGGTAGTACTAGTAGCACGCAAAAAAAAAAAAAAAACAACAACAAAAACGCGTAATTGTTAATGAGTCGATATATTTGAGCAATCGTGTCTTGTTTGTCGAATACTTTTGTTTGTTGTTACTTTTTTTGGGTTGCATATCCCATTGCAGTCAACATCAGCATTTTCAGCAGCTGTTGATGTACTGGGCAAGATTACGCTCAGTAGTTTGCCATTGCTTTCTGAGCGACCGGCTCACATACCCCGTAAGTTACCCTAGGTCAGGGAACCTGGCTTGTTAACTTTACGAAAGCTATTAAACAGGGGTCTCCAAATCACCGGCGCTTTGTGACCTGTCGACTGCACAGGGATTCCTGAAGACTGATTATGTCTGTTTCCCACCAACATTAGTATGTGTTCAGCTACTTGATTTGTTAATTGTCGTTCAATAAGAGGCGAATAACACATAAGTTCCTTACGGTTCAAGAATATGGTTTAGTATGATTAGTATTACGATTAGTAGTATGACTCTTCGCTGGCTGTTGAACGAGGGGACTGAGCACGTATGGGAATGTCCTGAGTGCAGTGATGTCGGTTCTTAACTCAACTCAAGAATATGGTTTTGAATTTCTGTTGACCCGAGAAGGTTAACCCGATCAACAAATGCCCGCAGAAGTTGGATGTGTTGGCCGAAAGGCCCAAATATAGCAGCTCTGCTGTAAACAGGCACATTGCAATTACGTCTGGAAAAAAAAACACTCCGGATGGACGCAGAAGACGAAGAATTTCTATTGTTATTGGAACCTTGAAGGTTTGAGATGTTTACAATTTAAGCCAAGTCAGTTTGTGTACTCGTACAGCGATGAAACAGTTGCCTGCCGGAAGCAATTTCAACTGTTAACTCTCACCATTAGTATCACTGGTCATCATCACCATCCAGTGCCTAGTCGGCTGGCGTGGGCGGTCATGCCTCTCCACAAATTGCGATCTCTGACAGCATGGATCAATTCGTATGTTGACTCCCTTCCTTGCCACGGCACAAGACTGTCAAGAATCTTCTTATGCTGTCTTTCTCTATCTCTCTAGTCAACTTTTAATAAGTTCGTTTCCCCCTACCCCTATCCTCTATTTAAATTCAAAGGGGCATTATCTCAGTAATTTGCTTAAAAGAGTAACGCAAAATTCTGAACGAATTCCTTCCCTTGACGAGTACTGTCATACGTTTGGTTCTAACATTGTTAAGCTGGCAGTTCTTGATCTTGGTGACTACTGTAGCAGTCACTGAGATCAGGGAATGTCAGCCGAAGTCCTGCCTCCAGTCAACAGTAGAAACGCTAATGGTAGTGTCAGGCGCCTTGAGGAGACCGCGCTCCACAGCAGAGAGGGGTGAGGGTTGAGGACTCCAAACTCACAACCATATAGCCCAGAGGAAGAGCTAGATTCCCAGAGGACGAGCAGGAGTGCGGCGATGTAAGCCATGAACGGGGTATGAAGAAGGCAAAATGGCGGGAATGACGTCATTTGTGCTTACGCCAACCACCGATGTGGAGACGACGACAGAGGTAAACGGTCGGGGAAGACGCACTTCTGACAAGCAGAAAACTCGTGTCGTGTTTGATCCGCGTAGGAGTTTTTAACACTTTAGTATCTGCGAACCAATTAATGTGGTATAGACTAAGGCTAGAACAAGACATATTCCCATGAACCGAGAGGTGGTGAAAAGACACTGAGGACACACACTGAGAAACCTTGAGGACAATGTAGCTAGACACTCTCTTGTCTGGAAACCATAAGGCAAACGAGATAACGGGAGACATAAAACACACGGAGGTAGAGAATTACAGACAGAGATGATTAATATTGGGAGGACATGGGGACGAGCTGCAGGAGATAGCAAAGGATAGTACGGCTGTGAGTGGTTTGGTAGCTTCAATGGAGGTTAAAGGGCAGAAGAGGAAGATCATGCCATTGCGACCGAGTGTGTGTTTACCTCTCTGCCTTTCCATTGCTTTTTACCTACCAGTTTTGCCAGTTGTCACTAAGTTTTCAAGTTATTTTCTCTTCATTACAGGCCCAAAAATCTTGACTGGGTGCTTTAGATTTATGTAATCAATTTACGGTTATCAATAATTATTTTGTAAAACTTCCTCATTCTTTTTCCCCCTTCTCTCTGTCCATGGTAATCTTTGCATTTTCCTAAGAAACCATATGTAAACCTGCCACTATAAGTTTCTCAACGTATCTGCTTATTGCTCATATGCCACTTGCATACAACAGCACAAGTTTTATGTAGCACTCCGAAACTCCTTTCTTCACCGCAGCTGAGAATTCCTTTTTTATTAGTCAATATGTTTTCCGTCTTGCAAAACGCTACCTTAGCGTTCTAATCTCTAAAGGGCACCTTCCAGCAGATGTTATGACTGTTTCGAGATAGTTGTAATGATTCGATTATTAAAAGATTTCCCCATTTACTTGGATGTAAATCAGAAGATGGCAGGATAGACAGACAAATCGAAATCAGATATCAAAAAGCAAGTTCTTTATATATCATCTATTACCAATTCTGAAACATCCAAACATACATATGTCTGCCAAGGGACTGATAATAAAAAGCATATTCACACAATCCCTATGCTACCATTGTCAAACTTGAACATTATCCAAATCATACTAACGCAAAATCATCACCTGCGAGATGAGATGCCCGAGGAGAGCTGCCAACTTAACTATCACAGACCGAATAAGAAATGATGTTATCAGACAGGCAGTGAAGTCGACACCTTCTGCCACATATACTGAAAGCCAGAGGATCAAATGATTCTCGCTAGAATGCAACACCATTAACTACCAGCACTGGCCCTACATCGTAGAAGATCTGATACGAGAGCAAGAAGACGCACGAGAAGGGAATGGATTAACGACATCAAAGACGTTGTACAATCACACGGAATCGAGTACACATCGGGTACTGGAACGCCAACCTTTGCACTCCACGATGCTTGACAGCAAAAGTGGAAGATGGTGATGATGATTACCTGAATGTTATATAATGGTATTTCTTTCTTCTTGGAGATTACCATAATCTCGGTTTTCTTATTTCTTGCAAAGTATTTCTAACCATAGCGGTTCACTGTGTACAAAAACCTAATCTACTAAATATTGCAGATCCTGTTAGTTGTTTTCAGTCATTACTGTATCATCCATATATCGTATAATGTATATTACCGATGTTACGTACTCCGACGGTGATCACTTTCATATTCTCTAAATTGCTCATATCTTCACTATGGACATGGGGGAGGTGGTCGTACGATTGTGGGACCAGGTGGAGAAGGCGGAGGAACAGATTGAGAACCCATATGTGGAAAGAATGAGATTGCGGGGGATAGGCAGGGGTTCTGGAAGAATCTCAAAACTGAGAGGGAAGACCAGGAGAACTTTTAATCAGATAGCGGTGGGAACGATTAGTAGTGTGACTCTTCGCTGGCTGTTGAACGAGGGGACGGAGCACGTATGGGAATGTCCTGAGTGCAGTGATGTCGGTTCTTAACGCAACTCAACACATATCTTCACTATATAGAGAACAAAGGTCTCTTTAAAGGCTGATAGTGATATTGACCCACTTTATTATCATTGCAGCTTAATCTCTCAGGCTCAAAACCCCTCTGCCCTATAACGCAGTTGATGACAGTGGCAGATCGGTGACCCAGTGTAGTTAATACTGGAAACAACTGTCTGTCAAACACTTTCATTTACTGCCAATATAGTATGGCGACTATTAATTGCTCTTCAAAGACTACAACAGCTGAATAAATTATGGAGTGGGACAGACAGAACTACAAAAATTAGATTTTTAAGAGCATACATCTTTCCCATTGCAACATACGCCTGTGAGACATGGACACTTACTAAACAAGCTGAACAGCGCATAAACGCCTTTGAATATAAATGTTATAGACGAGTTCTAAGAATATCTTGGGTAAAGAAAAGAACAAATGCATCCATACTTCAAGAGTTGAATATTGAGGAGGGTTGGCTATTAAAGACGATAAAACAAAGAAAATTGAAGTATTTTGGTCACTTGAAACGTCACGAAAGTTTGGAGAGAACAATAATTTGAAGTATTTTGGTCACTTGAAACGTCACGAAAGTTTGGAGAGAACAATAATGGAAGGGTATATGCCTGGGAAAAGAGGAAGAGGAAGGCCAAAGAGAAGATGGGTGCAGGATGGCGGATGATCTCCAGATGGGTGTATCAAACGCGGGACATCTTGCTCAAGATCGAGAGGCTTTCCGGAAGGTTATGGGAGCGAGGTTCTGCAAAGGACATGCTACTGAATGAATGAATGAATGAATAGTAGTACCTTGGGGTGTATGGAGGAGGGGGGGGGTGTCTTGAGCCTGAAGAATTAAAACCGCTGGCTAGTTCAGTCGCCGCGAACTGTGCAAATTAGGGTTTTTCTGTTTTCCCACGACAGAAAACAAAAAAATTCACATCTCAATGCGGATACAGACACGGGTCTCACGAAGGCGACAATTATAATATGCGATTCTCATCGAATACGTTATGAGAAGCACGACCTAGCATAGCAACGGAAGTTGACATTCGAGAACAATAACATGAGAAAAGGAAGGGAGTGGGGGGAAACAGAATAAAAAAGTTAGTCTACATATCAATTATCATTCTCGTTGCACATCAAACTATAAGTCGATAAGTAGTCATATTCCCACCTCAGTATCTCCCTCGGTAGATTGGAAAAGGAAAATGACGGACGATCAAGACGGAATTAAATTTGTAACAGATACAGACACGTTCATTGTACGTGGTAGACCTTGTGAGCTTTCATCGTTTTCATTCATTCCACCGAACAGAAGGAATGTACCAAAAGAAAGAAACTATTTCAACTGCACGAAAAAGGTAGGCTGTGACTATGTCATTGTGACTTCAAGTAAGTATTTTAAGCTTATGATAACATAAACAATATTAATGCAGTGCAGACCTGTTAAGGCGAACTCGCCCAAGAAATAGTTCTTCATATCACTGATCAGTGATCAGAAATTCATCTTATGAGAGTTCAAGCATATTGTGGATTCCCAGAAGTGGCAGTGCTTAAGTGACATATTAAGTTGCTAGAGAAATTTTATTTTCTGTGGCAATTTCAACGCTAAAGGTAGATCATGGGGAAACATTTCCCCCAACACACAAAGGGAGGAGCTTGAGACTGCACTTGAAACCATGGACCTGGTTTGTATCAACTGTAGCTGTGTCACCAGGACAGAAAGTCGTGCAGGTGATGAGGACAGTGTTATTGATCTGGCGCTGGTTTCTCCTTAACACACTACAATGTGTAGATGGGGTGTCCTAGGGTAACATGGCAGCGACCACCACTCTTGCAGCATATTGATGGAGAAAGACAGAACCAGGCAGCACAAGATAACGGTTAAGACTCTCCAGTATGACAGTACAGGGCAAGATGTGGTGAGTAAAATAAGGCGCGACAAGCGCAGAAAGCTTCAGGGCAGGAAAAAAGCTGGGAGCAGCCACCTTGGTGGAATTTTGAGGTGGAAAAGACCTGGGTGGATAAGCGTAGTACTGTAAGGAAATGGCTAAACACCAACAAGAAGAGAGTTTCCCATCCTAGTCACTGCATGCACTTAGAAAGAGAGATGCACACAAAAGTAAACTATTTCAAAAAACTGTTTAAGGGGTTAAAGTTGAAAAATGGGCAGAGTTATGTCAAAGAATAAGCACAGACAAGTCACTGAAATTGTTCTGGCTACTATATAAAAGCATGAGTGGGGTAGTAAAGAATAAGAGAATTTCTGACTTCCAAGGTGCTGACCTCATCTGGCAGAGGACTAACGAGAATAAGGGCAAGGCCCTATTTGAACGCTATCTAGAGCAGAGCAACCAGACAGACATGAGAGGCCGAAATCTTGCCAAGGGGGTCACCTCAGATAGGTGCAATGAATTACCTGAGGATACGATTTGATCGAAGCCTAGCTTATACTGAGCACGTAGGATTAGGTGATAACAAAGGCCAAGCGGGGTTCGGCTGCATTGCGGGTAATGGCGGCGGCAAACTGTGAGCAGCTGCCATGTATGTCTTCTTTATGAGGGTCTGGTCCTTTCTGTTTTGGAGTTTGCGATGGCAGTCCTGACTCTCAGCCATAAGCAGATAGAAAGGATACAGAACGAAGCTATGCGCATTATTCTTGGATGTACAAGAGATACAGCATGCAGAGCAGGCTGACAGGCTTGCAGGTAGGGCTACTGTGGAAGGCGGAGGAGCCATGGACCAGGCAGACATTCTGAATGCTCTACGAGAAGTAAGTCATTTACAAGAACCAAGCAATGACTGGGAATCTACAACCATGGTCAGGCTGCGAGAACAGCAAGCTAAAAGAGGTGTGGCTAAACAAGAACACTACACAGGAAGCAAAAGAAGGGTAATAAACCAACACAGAACTGGTGTCATGAGCTGCGGGATTTGCTGAGGATGGGATCCAAGCACTTATGGACTGAATGGTTCAATGTGCAATGAGGATGATCTGTCGACTAACTAACTAAGCATATTGTAATGCATTTACAACGTACAATACAATATTGTTCTTAACAACAGAAATTTGTCACATCCGAGATTGCCTTAAGCGGTTTGCGTGGTATTAGGAACATACTGACAGATAACAAAGTATGTTTTCTTTGATTCGCTTTTGGGGAGAGTGCGTCACACCTTATTATGCACCCCAAAAGTAAGTGTGTCTGACTTCAGCATGCATTTATGCAAGGGACAAGTTCACATATTCCACTCAAGGTGATGGTCTTTCTCTACCTGTGGGTAAGTAATATTTCCTACCAATGTTGCCACAACATCCTACTTACGGCCTACTCTTTGGGATTCCTAGCTGCCATAAGATATTTAACAAGCACAATTTGCACAGTAGCCTCCCATTTTTCACCTTGATCCGTGCAGGCTAGATATCCAATCTCACTGCCTAAGAGATCAGGGGATGTATGATATTATTAGATACCAAGGGTTCTTGGGAGAATTCCTAGACTAAGGCTGAGATCAAACCCATACCTTGTGAATTGAAGGCATACACCATAACCTATCAGCCATATTTTCCGTCTAAGCCACAACACAATCATAAAAGGATTAAAGCAAGTTCCCTATTACGCTGTATTGTTTGTCCAAGCTGGTGGCCCAGTACATTCAAAGACGATGGGCATTCTTTCTGATTTGCTGCCCCTGGCTTTTGATTGTCCCGTCTATATACAAGGCAGGGGATTTTCCTAGGTTCACCTCATCAGGTCCATGTGCTTTGATGATCTGTTTGGCTTGGGAGTTTTTGAATCCATTATGACATGCAAGTCCAACTGCTACAAGATAGAAACATGGAGGACAGGATAAAAGTGAACTACTAGTCATTGACATATGTCCTGGAGAGTCACAGTGGTCTAGTGGCTAGACATTCACCTGTCCAGTGGCCATGGGTTTGATTCTGCATCAGGATAATCATCAAGTGCCCTGCCAGTTGGCGTAGGCTTTCATGGCTCTCCACAGATCTTGGTCTTTGTTGTTCTGGATCAACCCTGCTGATGATATTCCTTCATGCCACTGTCTCAAGAAATCCAGCATAATTTCCCTTGGTCTGCCTCTGCTTTTCTTCCCATTGATCTTTCCAGTTGTCAAGATATTCTCCAATGCCTCTCTTCTCATCACATGACCAAAGAAAGCTGGTTTGTCTCTGTTTTATTGTTGTATATAGTGTTCTAGTTTCATTAGCCTCTTTCCAGAGGAAGGCTAACCTCACTAAAAAATGCCCGCCGGAAGTCGGAAGTGTCGTCCTACGGGTGGCAAACTAAAAATTGACACTACGCATTTACGTCCGAGTGAAATGTCTCGTCCGAATGTCTCCCGTGCTAGGAACAGCTCTGACTACCTAGTTTCCGAATGCCTCTTTCCAGAGGAAGGCTAACCTCACTAAAAAATGCCCGCCGGAAGTCGGAAGTGTCGTCCTACGGGTGGCAAACTAAAAATTGACACTACGCATTTACGTCCGAGTGAAATGTCTCGTCCGAATGTCTCCCGTGCTAGGAACAGCTCTGACTACCTAGTTTCCGAATGCCGCTCTTGTTCGGAACAGCTCTGACTAGGTAGTTTTCCGAATGTCCGCCGTGCCTGGAACAGCTCTGATGGGTACAGGGACAAGCACATGTCCGAAAACTCGCTTAGTGGAAACCAACCGCAAAGCTGACTGGTTTGTGCAGGAACGGCCCAGGGCGAGCGAAATGCCCAATATATTGAAGTGAGGAATTAAAACAGCCATGAGCAGGACGTGACGATTCCCTTGGTAAACCCAGCACCAGAGCGTTATGTGCCGGCTCTGCAATTATGGAAGCCACCCAGGATGGAGGAAAATGCTATGGACTGTCCCTGCCTTCACTTGAGGGATGACCGTGTAGTCTTCGACTGTTCCAACTAGACCAGCTGAGATGTGGACGGTACCACAAAAGTGAGAGTCTCCCAGGATTGCTAACCTGGTCAAAAATGCACCCTAAAAGTCGGATGTGTTGGCCTGAGGGTTTCGACCCGAGGGTGCCTAACCAGACACACCGCAATCACATCTGAAAAAATCACTCCGGATGAACGCAAAGAAGAAGAAGAAGATTAGCCTCTTTCAGGCAATCGTTGTTAGTTACTTTGGCAGTCCAAGGAATTAGCAACATTTGTCTCAGGCATCGGGATGGATGTTAAAAATTAACTAGGACCTGTCTTTTTGGTGTTCACTTGCTTTGACCTCAAACGTAGTCTATACACCTGCTGCTACTTCTAGTGTACTGGACTGTTTTTTGCGTGTGGATTAGCTTTCCCTGTTACCAGTGTCCCTTGCCATCAGGCAAACTCACTCTGACTTCAGAGGTACTTGTAATTTATAATTTACATCCCATGTCCAACATTGGTCCAACTGACCGGTGTAAGGGTTGAACACGCTACTTTGGTATCAGCAAACCAGAAGTTTAAGAACGAGCACCTTTATCGATTCGGCCATGTTTACCTTCTAGAAAATGCCTTTTCAAGCAAATATAGATGGCATGATATTGAAGATATCACCTACCGATAAGTCTATAGAAAATATGGGTCTACCACAATACATCCATGGTGACATAAGGCCAGTAAAATGGTCCTTTACTGACTCACGTATAAATGTACTTGGAGCTGAGAGGCATTGTGGTTAGCCCACCTGCTTGCCAAGACAGTGATTAGGCTCAATGCCCACCAGAGGCAGGATCTTTTCCCCAGTAAGTACAGCTCTGTAGTCGACCCAGCCTCATGGACAGACCAGAACAAATAATTATTTTGTGCCTCAGAACACAACACAATAGATTACGCATCCACATGAATACTAAATTCAAGACTGGTGAATCAATCCTGTGCAGAAATGGATTGGTGCCGTGAACAGCAGATCACATGCTCCAAGACTGTCAAATATACAACATATCTAGGCAAACCTTCTGGAGTAGAGAAACAACAGTGGAAGATAAATGTGGACCACTGAGTGAACAGTAAATTCATGCAAGAGATAGCATTGCAGTTGTAGACAAATCTCAAGCGAACAAAAGAAAAAGAAGACCCAGCCTCTTACAAATGGGTTCCAGGCAATTCTGAGAGAGAATTAAACAGAATATAGCATCTTGTATTGCTAATGTGTCTCTCTCTTCCCGCCCCACAGGAACGCTACCCAGGATCAAGATATGACAGACAGTTCACAGACATGTCCGACTACAACAAGCACGTCCACAGAGATGATAGAGAGCATGCAAAATCACTAGGACTGGCTGTCCATGATGAGGTGTGGTTCTTTCAATCGTTTCTTTAGTGAGTAGCAAGCGCCGATTGGTCTATACAAATATGGGTCTAGCGCTATATGCTTCATGCATCTTAAGGTGATTTTTACTTAGTTACTCTTGTTTTCACACCATTGGCCAGAATAAGAGACGTGGAAGTTTGTTTTCACATCTTTGGCCAGAATATGAGATATGGAAGATTATGTTTTCACATCATTGGCCAGAATATCTTCTTCTTCGTTCATCCGGAGTGTTTTTTTTCGGATGTGATTGCGTTGTGCCTGTTTACAGCAGAGCTGCGTTCTTGCGCCGTTAGGCCGACACATCCGACTTCTGCGGGCATTTGTTGACCGGGTTAACCTTCCCGGGGGTTTCTTAGGACGTTTGACTCTCACTATTGTGGTGTTATCCCCCATCCCAGCTGGTCCATATAGAACAGTCAAAGATCCTGGTCAGCCCTCAAGGGAAGGCAGGGGCAGACCATGGGCATTCCCCGCCATCCAAGGAGGCTTCCATACTTGCAGAGCCGATACATAGCGCTCAGGTACTGGGCTCACCCAAGGAATCGTCACGTCCTGCACATGGCTGCTTAGCCTCACTTCCGTATATTGGGCCTTCCGTTCACCATAGGCTGTTCTTCCGGAAACCAGAAGTATGCAGTCTGCAGATGACATCCACACAGTGAGCTTTCCATTCGGACTTTCCATGTAATGGATTTGCTATCCAAGCAATATTCCATTTCGTGCCACTAGGACACTTTTCCACCTTTTATGAAGCCCACACAGTGGGCTTTTGATTCAGACTTTCCACGTAATGGATTTGCTATCCAAGCAATATTCCATTTCGTGCCACTAGGACACTTTTCCACCTTTTATGAAGCCCACTGTGTGGGCTTTTGATTCGGACTTTCCACGTAATGGATTTGCTATCCAAGCAATATTCCATTTCATGCCACTAGGACACTTTTCCACCTTTTATGAAGCCCACACAATGGGCTTTTGATTCGGACTTTCCACGTAATGGATTTGCTATCCAAGCAATATTCCATTTCGTGCCACTAGGACACTTTTCCACCTTTTATGAAGCCCACACAGCGAGCTTTCGATTTGAACTTTCCACATAATGGATTTGCTATCCAAGCAATATTCCATTTCATGCCTCTGGGTCTTCATGCACCTTTAAATGTCAACCTGTATGTAGTTAAAGTAAACTGCGGTCAACTTTAGCTTGTTGATATCTCCATAGAGCTTGTCCTCAAATGAAGCAGGTGTGGGCCAAAATATCTTTCTCTGTTCTGCATACGTTGGGCAATCCTGCAGCAAATGTTTTGCTGTCATTTTTCCAGTTCTACAATTACATTCATCGGTATCTCCTATCTTTAGTTTATTGAACAAGTGGTATTTCAGCCTGTTATGAACTGTGCGGAGTCTGAAGATTGCTACTTGTTCTCTTTGGTCGAGTTTGTAATATGCATCATCCTTCTGATGGCCTGGATGCTCTGATTCCCATTTGGTTCTATAAGTGCTTTTTATCAACCTCTTTGCCTCATTATAGGTTATGTCTATGTCAGGCTGTGGTAGTCGTCCGCCCTCTTTTGCCAGTCTGTCAGCCTCTTCGTTTCCAGGTATACTGCAATGTGATGGGATCCACTGTATTACAACTTTTTTGGATTTCTGGCATAGACCATGGAGTGCTGCTCTTAGGTCAGTTAGTTCTGTGCTGTTATTGCTCTTCAGTATTGAGACAGCTGACTTTGCATCTGTGAAGATAGCTATTTGCTTCTCTTTATTTTCCTCCATCAGGAGCATTTCTGCTGCAGTTTTCAGAGCCTCTACCTCCGCTTTGAAGTTACTTGAAAATTTTCCAGTTGCCATTGAATGTGTTTTTTCCCGCTCCATTGTTTAAATTTAGGAGAAGTCCTCCTCCTCCATTCTCTATTGAATTTTTGGCTGATCCATCTGTATATGCATGGGTCCAATTCCTGCTTGGGTAATGTTCTTTTATGTAGTTTAGGGTTATTTCTCTTCTTTCGGTTTCATGCTGAGTGTTCTTTTTCTCAATACCAGGAATGTTTTCTATCATCTCAGGCAGTTGCTGCTGTCTCCAAGCTGGAAAGTTGTGTGCATTGTAAATGGGCTTGACTGTTGATATGTTAAGTATGGGATCTGCCCTAATCTTTCGTTTTGCAGTTTCTACAAAGTTGCTACGCTGCAGTCTTCCTTTGTACATGTTGTTTTCTCCTCACTTAATAAGGCTTGCTGTATTCTGCTGTTAGCTGTACTAATATATTCTTCAGATGTCCATATGGCTAGGTCATCTGCAAAGGAGGATGTGTGTACTCTGGCTGGAAAATTTTCTGTGATGTCATTTATATATGCTAGGAATAATGTTGGTGAAAGAACTCCTCCTTGGGGGACACCTTGCTCCAGCAGCATCATTTTGCTTGTTTGTCCTTGTACTTTTGTCCTGTCAGTTCTGTTCTCAAGGTAGTGGCTGATCCATTTATACATTTTTCCACAAACATGCATTTTGTGCAGTTTTACTTTCAGTCCTTCCTTCCATACTTTATCAAATGCTTTTTCTAAATCTATCCAGACTGCTAGTGTGTGCTTTTTCTCTTGGAAGGCATCCTCTATTTCCTGAGCTATATAGGTTATTTGATCTTCAGTGGATCTGTACTTTCTGAATCCTGCTTGGTGTGGTGTTAAGAGTTTGTTTTCTTCCAGATGCCATGTTAGCCTGCCATTGATAATGCGTTCCATTAATTTTCCTACACAGCTAAGTAGACTGATAGGTCGATAGCCATTTGGTTCTTCCAGGTCTTTTCCTTTCTTTGGGACTGGTATTAGTATAGCTTCCTTCCATGCCTGTGGGACTATTCCTCTCTTCCAGCTGTTATTTAGGACTGCTAGTAGTTTCTTCTTTGCCTTGGTGCCTAGTCCTATAGCATTTCATTTGTGATTCCATCCTTTCCTGGTGATTTCTTCTTTTTTGGGGTATTCATTGCCTGTTCCATTTCTTCCATTGTTAGATTTGCCATCATATATTCTGCTGCTGTCTCTGTATTTCTATGATGTATTTGTTTGTCTTTGATTGCTTTCTTCTGTTCGGTTGTAATATCAATGTGGTTTGCATTTGCATAGTGTTCCATTAGTGCATTTGCAGCCTTTTTTCCTGTAAGCAAGGCATTTCCTTGTTTAATTGTTATTTGTTTGTTTCTAGGTCCTTCATTGTTCATGGCTTTCACTAGTTTCCATAGTTTGTTTCCATCCCTGTCAAAATTCAGGTTTTCTGTTTTTTCTCTCCAACAATCTCTTGTTGTTTGATTTACTGTTCTTTTATATTTTGCTGAGATGGCTTTGAGAGAGATATTCGCTTCAATTGTTTGTTCTCTCTCTGCTGTCTTCCTGGCATCTTCAACTTTGTCCTCCAAACTTTGTAGTTCTTCAGTCCAGTATGGTTTGTAATTTTTCCTCGCTCCTCTAGTAATGGACTCAGTGGCTGCTTGTATTATCGCTCTGTTTAGACTTTCCACCATTTGCTTTATGTTGCCATATCGTGTATTTATGTTTTCACAATATTTGTCTGTTAGTATGGCAAATCTGTCCCAATTTGCTCGTTTGTAATACCAGCGGGGCAAGGGCTTTTGCTCCTGTGGAACATACTCCATATTCATTACAAGCTTGATTGGTCTGTGGTCACTACCTACTAATTGGTCCAGCACATGGCGATAGATTTTGTGGAGGATGTCTCCTGTGCAGAAAGCTAAGTCTGGAGTAGAAGTGGTAAGCCATCTTCTGGAGTAGAAGCTCGGTGTGTCATCCGCTTTGTTGAGTAGATGGAGATTTGAGTCTATTTCCCAGTCCTCCAATTCATCTCCTCTTTTGTCAGTATCTGGGTATCCCCATCTTTCTGAACGGCTATTAAAGTCTCCGACAATAATGCAGTTTATGTCAGTTATTTTCATGTTTGAGAGTGTAAGGATCCTTATCTGCTGGGCTATACAGATTGTAGATTCTTATTTTCACGTCCTTTATCATTATATCAACACCTATAGTTTCCGTTTGGTTGTCAGAGATCACAGATACTTCGCTGCAAGGTATTGTATTTCGTGTAAGTATTAGAACTCCTCCTTTGTGTCCTTCGCGGTCGAACCGTGTGGCCTGATATCCTCTGACTGAGAATTTGTGATTGGCGTTGAGGTGTGTCTCTTGAATGCATGCCACATCTATTCTATCTTTATGAAGACGCTGTGTTAGGGAGTCTTTCTTCTTGTAAACTCCTTCGGCATTCCACTGTAGTATGTTGAGTGTCCGGGGTATTTGGTCAATAGCTCTTAACCTACTCCTCTGTGCCTTGACTCCACAGCACAGGGGAAGGTGACCACCAGTAGTCATGGGTGGACCCCCTCGAGGCAGGGGGCCCGGCACTATCGCCGCCTGATGGGACTTCACGGGATTAGCACCATAACGATTAATTTTGATTTGTGACATCATGAATTAAGTTACGTTGCACTGCTTTGTCAAGCCTGTGGCTCAGTACATCCGATTTCGACAAGCATTTATTCGGGATGCTTTCCCTAGCCTTTGACTGTCCCCAGTCTACCTACAAGGCAGCAGGTTTTACGTTGCACTGCTTTGTCAAGCCTGTGGCTCAGTACATCCGATTTTGACAAGCATGTATTCGGGGTGCTTTCCCTAGCCTTTGACTGTCCCCAGTCTACCTACAAGGCAGCAGGTTTGTGTGTCTCTTCGTCTGGTCCCTCTCCCTTGACCTGTCCGACATGGGTGGCCCTACCAGTAGCTGTGCTACCATCGGCATAGCTCTTGGGGTCATTGGGACGCACAAGCCCCTCTACCTCGTCACGGTGGACACACAGCAGAGGGGGGCCAGAATATGAGATATGGAAGTTTATGTTTTCACATCATTGGCCAGAATATGAGATATGGAAGTTTATGTTTTCACATCATTCGCCAGAATATGAGACGTGGAAGTTTATGTTTTTATACCATTGGCCAGAATATGAGACGTCGAAGTTTATGTTTTCCCGCCATTGGCCAGAATATGAGACGTTGAAGTTTATGTTTTTATACCATTGGCCATAATATGAAATGTGGAAGTTTATGTTTTCACACCATTGGCCAGAATATGAGATGTGGAAGTTTATGTTTTTATACCATTGGCCAGAATATGAGACGTGGAAGTTTATGTTTTTATACCATTGGCCAGAATATGAGACGTGGAAGTTTATGTTTTTATACCATTGGCCAGAATATGAGACGTGGAAGTTTATGTTTTCCCGCCATTGGCCAGAAAATGAGATGTCGAAGTTTATGTTTTTATACCATTGGCCAGAATATGAGATATGGAAGTTTATGTTTTCACATCATTCGCCAGAATATGAGACGTGGAAGTTTATGTTTTTATACCATTGGCCAGAATATGAGACGTCGAAGTTTATGTTTTCCCGCCATTGGCCAGAATATGAGACGTTGAAGTTTATGTTTTTATACCATTGGCCATAATATGAAATGTGGAAGTTTATGTTTTCACACCATTGGCCAGAATATGAGATGTGGAAGTTTATGTTTTTATACCATTGGCCAGAATATGAGACGTGGAAGTTTATGTTTTTATACCATTGGCCAGAATATGAGACGTGAAAGTTTATGTTTTTATACCATTGGCCAGAATATGAGACTTGCAAGTTTATGTTTTCCCGCCATTGGCCAGAATATGAGATGTCGAAGTTTATGTTTTTATACCATTGGCCAGAATATGAGATGTGGAAGTTTATATTTTCACACCATTGGCCAGAATATGAGATTTGGAAGTTTATGTTTTTATACCATTGGCCAGAATATGAGACGTGGAAGTTTATGTTTTTATACCATTGGCCAGAATATGAGACGTGGAAGTTTATGTTTTTATACCATTGGCCAGAATATGAAACGTGGAAGTTTATTTTTTCCCACCATTGGCCAGAATATGAGATATGGAAGTTTGTTTTTATACCATTGGCCAGAATATGAGACGTGGAAGTTTATGTTTTTATACCATTGGCCAGAATATGAGACGTGGAAGTTTGTTTTTATACCATTGGCCAGAATATGAAATGTGGAAGTTTATGTTTTCACACCATTAGCCAGAATATGAGACGTGGAAGTCTATGTTTTCAACCATTGGCCAGAATATGAGACTTGCAAGTTTATATGTATGCACCAATGGCCACAATATGAGGCATGGAAGTTTATATGAACACACCAATGGCCACAATATCAGGCATGGAAGTTTATATGAACACACCAATGGCCACAATATGAGGCTTGGAAGTTTATATGAACACACCAATGGCCACAGTATAAGACTTGCTAGTTTATATGTACACACAAATGACCACATGTATGTATTTTCCTGTCTGTATTTTCAGTTAACTTTGACCAGATCTGTATTTTCAGTTAACTTTGACCAGCTCTGTGTGTATTTTTACTTTCTGTATTTTCAGTTAACTTTGACCAGCTCTGTATGTATTTTCAGATAACTTCCACCAGATATATGTGTATTTTTACGGTCTGTATTTTCAGTTAACTTTGACCAGCTCTGTATGTATTTTTACTGTCTGTATTTTCAGTTAATCTTGACCAGATCTGTATTTTCAGTTAACCTTGACCAGATCTGCATTTTCAGTTAGTTAGTTAGTCGACAGATCATCCTCATTGCACATCGAACCATTCAGTCCATAAGTGCTCGGATCCCCTCCTCAGCAAATCCCGCAGCGTGTAGCGGCTAACGACGCCAGTTCTGTGTTGGTTTATCAATCTTCTTTGGCTTCCTGCGTAGTGTTCTTGTTTGGCCACCCCTCTTTTAATCTGCTGCTCTCGCAGTCTGGCCATTGTTGTAGATTCACAGTCATCACTTGGTTCTCGCAAAAGTCTTACTTCTCGTAGAGCATTCAGAATGTCAGCCTGGTCCATGGCGCATACGCCCTCCACAATAGCCTCACCTGCGAGCTTGTCAGCCCACTCATTTCCTTGTACTCCCGCATGCCCTGGCACGAAGATGAAACTAATCTTTGCCAACCGAGACCGCTCCAGAGGCAGCAACCATTCTCTTCGGATCAACCCCTCCTCTATCTTCTTGATCATGTTCATTGAGTCGCTAAGGAAACAAGCCCTAGTGAATGTATGTGTCTCGAGCCATGTTATTGCTTTACTTACTGCCATGACTTCCATGGTCAGGCTACTTGTGGTTTCAGTGAAAGCACCAGAGTCCTCCTTCACAATTCTCCCTCCGGCCCGAGCTGTAAAGGCCCATGAACTTCTCACATGTCGGACGACCGACCCACCTGTGTAGATGACCGCGTCACCGTCTAGCGAATTCTCGAAAATCAACGCTTGTACTTCAGCCTCCACAGCAGCCGGATTTTCTTGTCTGCATTTTCTATCTAGTTGGATGCAAACTGAAAAGGATGTGCAGAAGTCTGTTGGCACTTGCACCCACTCCTCGCCAGGTTCTAAGTCCTCAAGTGAACACACCTGTTGAAGAATGTCTTCGGCTTGACCCATCCACGACCGTCCTCTTTTTAACCTGCTGCCCTTCACCTTCCTAATTTCACTATGCAGTGGATGTTGTGTGTTTGCGTTAATTCTGAGGTAGGCGCGTGCCCTGCAAACTTGCATTCTCTCTTCAATGGTTGGAAAATCAAGAAGGTAGCGCATTGCCCTGCATGCTGTATCTCTTGTACATCCAAGAATAATGCGCATAGCTTCATTCTGTATCCGTTCCATCCTTTCTATCTGCTTATGGCTGAGAGTCAGGATTGCCATTGCATACTCCAAAACAGACATGACCAGCCCCTCGTACAGAAGACATAGATGGCACTGCTCACAGTTTGCTGCCGCCATCACCCGCATCGCAGCCAAACCCCGCTTGGCCTTTGTTATCACCTGGTCTATGTGCACATTATACGCAAGGCTTCGATCAAACCGTATCCCCAGGTAATTCATTGCCTGCGTTCTTTCCACCGTCTCTGAACCCAGCATTACAGTTGGTGTTGGAGTGTTTCATTTTCAGTTAACTTTGACTAAATATGTAGGTATTTTTACTGTCTGTATTTTCAGTTAACTTTGACCAGATCTGTATTTTCAGTTAACTTTGATCAGCTCTGTCTGTATTTTCAGTTAACTTTGACCAGCTCTGTGTGTATTTTTACTGTCTGTATTTTCAGTTAACCATGACCAGATCTGTGTTTACTGTCTGTATTTTCAGTTAACCATGACCAGATTGTGTTTACTGTCTGTATTTTCAGTTAACCATGACCAGATCTGTGTTTACTGTCTGTATTTTCAGTTAACTTTGACCAGATCTGTATGCATGTTTACCATCTGTATTTTCAGTTAACTCTAACCAAGTCTGTATGTATTTGCAGGAGGCAGAGAAGAAGGTTCCAGCACTGTCTTCCTCAGTATATGGCCACTGGCTGAGTCTTCATGCGGACCACCCGGACAGGAAGCACGCACACATTGGACATGTTCAATCGGAGTTCTACAGGCGTAATGGGGTTCAACTGTCTTCACAGTCAGATTGAATGTTGATGTTTGGAAATTGATGTTACTATGTTTTGTTTGTGGAATGTCTGAACATTGATGTTATAGTGTTTGTGGATTGTTTGAACATTTACGAGTTAGAGCATTGCTTAGCTTTAGCTAATCCGGCAGCTTGTCTTATTCCAGGTGTATTGGTGTTACCTTTCCTCTGGAGTGAACTAGGCAGGCCGAACAGAGGGATCATACTGCATGGGCAACATATGGTCTATATTTCAGCCCAGGCTTTGTGCTGTGGAGAGGTATATTTCCATCCCTGGCCACAGCCTGCCTGCTTCAATGGGTGCTTGGGGCTAGGACAAAATCTGAATCACAGGCTATAAAACTAATGTAAATCACAAATACTGAAGTATTGGAAAGATCGGGTTGTGTAATGGTTTGTTCAATGCTCAGTCTTCGTAGACTTAGATGGATAGGACACGTTAGGAGGATGGATGATGGTAGAATACAAAAAGACACCTATTTTGGTGAAATACAGATGGGTAAGAGATCTCAGGGTCGGCCTCTACTACGATACAAAGGTGTGTAAGCGGGACATGATTGACAATGCACATTGGGAATAAGTCGCCACCAAACGTGTTGCATGGAGGACAAATATCAGAAATGGAACAAAGACAAAGGATAAAATGATTGCAGAAAGGTCACATACTAAGCGTGTGATGATGGTGGAAATGACCATGTGTTCACATGCATCCATTGTAGAACATTTACAGTGCGAATTGGTGTGATCAGTCACATTCGCTAACCCATTGGGTTGTAATAATTATGCCTTTCTGAAGCACAATGTTAACAAACCATCCTTTGCCAAGACGGAAGGTGCCAAAAAAGAAATAGATGGTAGTTTGTGGATTGTTTGAACATTGATATTACAGTGTGTGTGGAATGTATGAACATTGATGTTACAGTGTTTGTGGATTGTTTGAACATTGATGTTTGTGGATTGTTTAAACATTGATGTTAGTGTTGAATGTGTTAGTGTTTTGTTTGTGAAGATTTTGTTTAACATTGATGGTAGAGTGTTTCGTTTGTTAAGTTTTGTGTATGTAAATATTAATGCTAGTTTTCTTTATGTAGGTTTTGTTTCAATGTTGATATTTGTATTAAATGTATGTAGTTTTTGTTTCAACATTGATATTTGTATTTACTTTATGTAGCTTTTGTTTCTTCTTCTGCATTCATCCGGAGTTTTTTTTTCCGGACATGATTGCGTTGTGCCTGTTTACAGCAGAGCTGCGTTCTTGCGTCATTAGGCTGACAAATCTGACTTCTGCAGGCATTTGTTGACCGGGTTAACCTTCCCGGGGGTTTTTGTTTCATCATTGTTTGTTTTCTTTGTTGAGGTTTTTTTAAACATTGATGTATGCTTTTTTTTCGCATTCTAAACTAAAGATTATTATTTTTTTTTTGGTAGTTGTTTCAAGACTGATGTTAGTGTTTTTTGTGTGCAATATTTATCTAGAATGACAGAATTTGATAATATATTCATCTAGAATTATAGAAGCCAGTCTCCTTGGCCAAGATGTTAACGACATTGTTCGTAATCCGGTATATCCACGTGGGGAAAACAGCAGCTGCGAGATTCGGCAGCGGATTGCGCCACGCTGGTAACTTATGGGGTTATGTGATCCCAAGAAAGCAATGGCAAACTACTAAACATACAACTTGCCTAGTGCATCAACAGCAGCTGAAAAAATGCTGGTATTGACTGCAACATCATTTAAGGGATATGCAACACTAAAACAAAATAATTTTTTTTTACAGAATTTGAAATGCCAATGGATTAAAGTACTTGATCAATGGAAGTGCTTATCATCAAGTTATAGAATTTGATTAAATTCTTAGCTATAGTAAAGAACAAATGTATAATTTTTTGATGTAGTCACCACTGCGTTCAATGCAAGTCCTCCAGCGCTGATAAAATTCTTGGATTACTACAGAAACAAATCCTCTTGGTAGTGTGTGTATCCACTCTGGGGTCACTAGTCGGGTGTGCCTGACCCAGTCGTGAACAGTCTGTCACGCCGTTTTGAAACTTCCTATTCCACCCATACACTAGCTGGACTGACAGGCATGCATCACCATACTGGACCTTCATTCGCAGATGAATTTCTATAGATTTCACCCCTACGCTGATCAAAAACGGATAACAAAACGCTGCTCCTCTTTGGTGTATGTCAGAAGTGGGACGACCATCTTTAAATTGTCCTTATGATGTCATCATGTTTGTCTGCATCCTGATGTCACGTTCTTAACTTTTCATATCCTTAACAACAAAATTGACAGATTGCAAGACAATGGCGTGGTTACTGTAATTTCTATCACACTTTTAAGGTTTTAATTTGAAGCCGTCTCATACATTTGAATTTGTTTGCTGTTCTAAAATTACTCAGGCACTATAGCTGACAAAAACAGCTTCATGTTTGTGCCAGCTCACACAGATGTAAGATAAAATGAACAAGCTGATAAGTTTGCAAACCAGGCTACTAGTTAGTTAGTTAGTTAGTTAGTCGACAGATCATCCTCGTTGCACATCGGACCATTCAGTCCATAAGTGCTCGGATCCCCTCCTCAGCAAATCCCGCAGCGTGTAGCGGCTAACGACGCCAGTTCTGTGTTGGTTTATCAATCTTCTTTGGCTTCCTGCGTAGTGTTCTTGTTTGGCCACCCCTCTTTTAATTTGCTGTTCTCGCAGTCTGGCCATTGTTGTAGATTCAGTCATCACTTGGTTCTTGCAAAAGTCTCACTTCTCGTAGAGCATTCAGAATGTCAGCCTGGTCCATGGCGCGTCCGCCCTCAACAGTAGCCTCACCTGCGAGCTTGTCAGCCCGCTCATTTCCTTGTACTCCCGCATGCCCTGGCACGAAGATGAAACTAATCTTTGCCAGCCGAGACCGCTTCAGAGGCAGCAACCATTCTCTTCGGATCGACCCCTCTATCCTCTTGATCATGTTCATTGAGTCGCTAAGGAAACAAGCCCTAGTGAATGTCTGTGTCTCGAGCCATGTTATTGCTTTACTTACTGCTATGACTTCCATGGTCAGGCTACTTGTGGTTTCAGTGAAAGCACCAGAGTCCTCCTTCACAATTCTCCCTCCGGCCCGAGCTGTAAAGGCCCATGAGCTTCTCACATGTCGGACGACCGACCCATCTGTGTAGATGACCGCGTCACTGTCTAGCGAATTCTCGAAAATCAACGCTTGTACTTCAGCCTCAACAGCAGCCGGATTTTCTTGTCTGCATTTTCTATCTAGTTGGATGCAAACTGAAAAGGATGTGCAGAAGTCTGTTGGCACTTGCACCCACTCCTCGCCAGGTTCTTCTTCTTCTTCTTCGTTCATCCGGAGTTTTTTTTTCGGATGTGATTGCGTTGTGCCTGTTTACAGCAGAGCTGCGTTCTTGCGCCGTTAGGCCGACACATCCGACTTCTGCGGGCATTTGTTGACCGGGTTAACCTTCCCGGGGGTTTCTTAGGACGTTTGACTCTCACTGTTGTGGTGTTATCCCCCATCCCAGCTGGTCCATATAGAACAGCCAAAGATCCTGGTCAGCCCTCAAGGGAAGGCAGGGGCAGACCATGGGCATTCCCCGCCATCCAAGGAGGCTTCCATACTTGCAGAGCCGATACATAGCGCTCTGGTACTGGGCTCACCCAAGGAATCGTCACGTCCTGCACATGGCTGCTTAGCCTCACTTCCGTATATTGGGCCTTCCGTTCACCATAGGCTGTTCTTCCGGAAACCAGAAGTATGCAGTCTGCAGATGACATCCACACAGTGAGCTTTCGATTCGGACTTTCCATGTAATGGATTTGCTATCCAAGCAATATTCCATTTCGTGCCACTAGGACACTTTTCCACCTTTTATGAAGCCCACACAGTGGGCTTTTGATTCGGACTTTCCACGTAATGGATTTGCTATCCAAGCAATATTCCATTTCATGCCACTAGGACACTTTTCCACCTTTTATGAAGCCCACACAATGGGCTTTTGATTCGGACTTTCCACGTAATGGATTTGCTATCCAAGCAATATTCCATTTCGTGCCACTAGGACACTTTTCCACCTTTTATGAAGCCCACATAGCGAGCTTTCGATTTGGACTTTCCACATAATGGATTTGCTATCCAAGCAATATTCCATTTCATGCCTCTGGGTCTTCATGCACCTTTAAATGTCAACCTGTATGTAGTTTAAGTAAGCTGCGGTCAACTTTAGCTTGTTGATATCTCCATAGAGCTTGTCCTCAAATGAAGCAGGTGTGGGCCAAAATATCTTTCTCTGTTCTGCATACGTTGGGCAATCCTGCAGCAAATGTTTTGCTGTCATTTTTCCAGTTCTACAATTACATTCATCGGTATCTCCTATCTTTAGTTTATTGAACAAGTGGTATTTCAGCCTGTTATGTCCTGTGCGGAGTCTGAAGATTGCTACTTGTTCTCTTCGGTCGAGTTTGTAATATGCATCATCCTTCTGATGGCCTGGATGCTCTGATTCCCATTTGGTTCTATAAGTGCTTTTTATCAACCTCTTTGCCTCATTATAGGTTATGTCTATGTCAGGCTGTGGTAGTCGTCCGCCCTCTTTTGCCAGTCTGTCAGCCTCTTCGTTTCCAGGTATACTGCAATGTGATGGGATCCACTGTATTACAACTTTTTTGGATTTCTGGCATAGACCATGGAGTGCTGCTCTTAGGTCAGTTAGTTCTGTGCTGTTATTGCTCTTCAGTATTGAGACAGCTGACTTTGCATCTGTGAAGATAGCTATTTGCTTCTCTTTATTTTCCTCCATCAGGAGCATTTCTGCTGCAGTTTTCAGAGCCTCTACCTCCGCTTTGAAGTTACTTGAAAATTTTCCAGTTGCCATTGAATGTGTTTTTTTCACTCCATTTTTTAAATTTAGGAGAATTCCTCCTCCTCCATTCTCTATTGAATTTTTGGCTGATCCATCTGTATATGCATGGGTCCAATTCCTGCTTGGGTAATGTTCTTTTATGTAGTTTAGGGTTATTTCTCTTCTTTCGGTTTCATGCTGAGTGTTCTTTTTCTCAATACCAGGAATGTTTTCTATCATCTCAGGCAGTTGCTGCTGTCTCCAAGCTGGGAACTTGTGTGCATTGTGTATGGGCTTGACTGTTGATATGTTAAGTATAGGATCTGCCCTAATCCTTCGTTTTGCAGTTTCTACAAAGTTGCTACGCTTCAGTCTTCCCTTTCCAAAACCATTAAATCTGTTGTACATAGGGTGGTCTGTCAATCTTCTAAATTTTTCTGCTTGTTGCTGGGCTCTGCTATCTCTTCTATCCTGCATTGGTTGTAAACAAGTGATCTTTTCTAGTTCATTAATAGGCGTTGTCTTCAGGCTTCCAGTTATGATTCGCATTCCTTGGTTTTGGACTCTACTTATTTTGTTAAAGTTTGACTTAGCTGCTGTTGCCCAAGCTGCAATGCCATATTCCAGTACTGGCCTCACCCGTCCAGTATATAACTTCTTGAGAACTTTCTCATCTGCTCCCCACGTTGTACCAGCAAGCTTTTTCATGATTGCCATTCTCTGCCTTGCTCTTGTTCGATTTTTCTCAACCTGTGTCTTCCATGTCAGGCGACGATCAAAGGTGACTCCTAGATAGTTTGGATTTTCTTCATGGCGCAATATTTTTCCATTCAATACCAGCTTAGGTTGCTGAGTTTTATTTGAGAGGGAGAACACTGTGCATGTTTTCTCCTCACTTATCTTCACTAGCCATGATTTTGACCAGTCCTCTAGCGCTAATAAGGCTTGCTGTATTCTGCTGTTAGCTGTACTAATATATTCTTCAGATGTCCATATGGCTAGGTCATCTGCAAAGGAGGATGTGTGTACTCTGGCTGGAAACTTTTCTGTGATGTCATTTATATATGCTAGGAATAATGTTGGTGAAAGAACTCCTCCTTGGGGGACACCTTGCTCCAGCAGCATCATTTTGCTTGTTTGTCCTTGTACTTTTGTCCTGGCAGTCCTGTTCTCAAGGTAGTGGCTGATCCATTTATACATTTTTCCACAAACATGCATGTTTTGCAGTTTTACTTTCAGTCCTTCCTTCCATACTTTATCAAATGCTTTTTCTAAATCTATCCAGACCGCTAGTGTGTGCTTTTTCTCTTGGAAGGCATCCTCTATTTCCTGAGCTATATAGGTTATTTGATCTTCAGTGGATCTGTATTTTCTGAATCCTGCTTGGTGTGGTGTTAAGAGTTTGTTTTCTTCCAGATGCCATGTTAGCCTGCCATTGATAATGCGTTCCATTAATTTTCCTACACAGCTAAGTAGACTGATAGGTCGATAGCCATTTGGTTCTTCCAGGTCTTTTCCTTTCTTTGGGACTGGTATTAGTATAGCTTCCTTCCATGCCTGTGGGACTATTCCTCTCTTCCAGCTGTTATTTAGGACTGCTAGTAGTTTCTTCTTTGCCTTGGTGCCTAGTCCTATTAGCATTTCATTTGTGATTCCATCCTTTCCTGGTGATTTCTTCTTTTTTAGGGTATTCAATTCCTGTTCCATTTCTTCCATTGTTAGATTTGCCATCATATATTCTGCTGCTGTCTCTGTATTTCTATGATGTATCTGTTTGTCTTTGATTGCTTTCTTCTGTTTGGTTGTAATATCAATGTGATTTGCATTTGCATAGTGTTCCATTAGTGCATTTGCAGCCTTTTTTCTTGTAAGCAAGGCATTTCCTTGTTTAATTGTTATTTGTTTGTTTCTAGGTCCTTCATTGTTCATGGCTTTCACTAGTTTCCATAGTTTGTTTCCATCCCTGTCAAAATTCAGGTTTTCTGTTTTTTCCCTCCAACAATCTCTTGTTGTTTGATTTACTGTTCTTTTATATTTTGCTGAGATGGCTTAGAGAGAGATATTCGCTTCAATTGACTGTTCTCTCTCTGCTGTCTTCCTGGCATCTTCAACTTCGTCCTCCAAACTTTGTAGTTCTTCAGTCCAGTATGGTTTGTAATTTTTCCTCGCTCCTCTAGGAATGGACTCAGTGGCTGCCTGTATTATCGCTCTGTTTAGACTTTCCACCATTTGCTTTATGTTGCCATATCGTGTATTTATGTTTTCACAATATTTGTCTGTTAGTATGGCAAATCTGTCCCAATCTGCTCGTTTGTAATTCCAGCGGGGCAAGGGCTTTTGCTCCTGTGGAACATACTCCATATTCATTACAAGCTTGATTGGTCTGTGGTCACTACCTGCTAATTGGTCCAGCACATGGCGATCGATTTTGTGGAGGATGTCTCCTGTGCAGAAAGCTAGGTCTGGAGTAGAAGTGGTAAGCCATCTTCTGGAGTAGAAGCTCGGTGTGTCATCCGCTTTGTTGAGTAGATGGAGATTTGAGTCTATTTCCCAGTCCTCCAATTCATCTCCTCTTTTGTCAGTATCTGGGTATCCCCATCTTTCTGAACGGCTATTAAAGTCTCCGACAATAATGCAGTTTGTGTCAGTTATTTTCATGTTTGAGAGTGTAAGGTCCTTATCTGCTGGGCTATACAGATTGTAGATTCTTATTTTCACGTCCTTTATCATTATATCAACACCTATAATTTCCGTTTGGTTGTCAGAGATCACAGATACTTCGCTGCAAGGTATTGTATTTCGTGTAAGTATTAGAACTCCTCCTTTGTGTCCTTCGCGGTCAAAACGTGTGGCCTGATATCCTCTGACTGAGAATTTGTGATTGGCGTTGAGGTGTGTCTCTTGAATGCATGCCACATCTATTCTATCTTTATGTAGACGCTGTGTTAGGGAGTCTTTCTTCTTGTAAACTCCTTCGGCATTCCACTGTAGTATGTTGAGTGTCCGGGGTATTTGGTCAATAGCTCTTAACCTACTCCTCTGTGCCTTGACTCCACAGCACAGGGGAAGGTGACCACCAGTAGTCATGGGTGGACCCCCTCGAGGCAGGGGGCCCGGCACTATCGCCGCCTGATGGGACTTCACGGGATTAGCACATCGATTAATTTTGATTTGTGACATCATGAAATTAAGTTACGTTGCACTGCTTTGTCAAGCCTGTGGCTCAGTACATCTGATTTCGACAAGCATTTATTTGGGATGCTTTCCCTAGCCTTTGACTATCCCCAGTCTACCTACAAGGCAGCAGGTTTTACGTTGCACTGCTTTGTCAAGCCTGTGGCTCAGTACATCCGATTTTGACAAGCATGTATTCGGGGTGCTTTCCCTAGCCTTTGACTGTCCCCAGTCTACCTACAAGGCAGCAGGTTTGTGTGTCTCTTCGTCTGGTCCCTCTCCCTTGACCTGTCCGACATGGGTGGCCCTACCAGTAGCTGTGCTACCGTCGGCATAGCTCTTGGGGTCATTGGGACGCACAAGCCCCTCTACCTCGTCACGGTGGACACACAGCAGAGGGGGCCAGGTTCTAAGTCCTCAAGTGAACACACCTGTTGAAGAATGTCCTCGGCTTGACCCATCCACGACCGTCCTCTTTTTAACCTGCTGCCCTTCACCTTCCTAATTTCACTATGCAGTGGATGCTGTGTGTTTGCGTTAATTCTGAGGTAAGCACGTGCCCTGCAAACTTGCATTCTCTCTTCAATGGTTGGAAAATCAAGAAGGTAGCGCATCGCCCTGCATGCTGTATTAAAACCAGGCTACTGTGGACAGGCAATAGACCAGACTGATACAGTGAAAGCCATCAGATAGGCAGGACGGTTAAATGAATCAAGTGATGATTGTGAATCTGCAACCTTGACCAGACTGCAAGAACATCAAGTCAAAAGCAGGGAAGCCAGACAAGAGCGCTAGGCAGGGGGCCAAAGAAGATGTCAACCAACATAGAACTGGTGTCGTCGACCCTGTAAGCCGAGGGATCATCTAAAGAGATCTGAGCACGCATAGACTGAATGATTCCAAGTGTCTTGACAATAATCTCATGACTCCCGGGAAGGTTAACCCGGTCAACAAATGCCCGCAGAAGTCGGCCTAATGGCGCAAGAACTCAGCTCTGCTGTAAATAGGCACAACGCAGTCACATCCGAAAAAAAAAAAATCCGGATGAACGCAGAAGAAGATGATCCCATGACTGACCGACTATGGCTATATCTGCTAGCCCAGTGGTTCTCATCCGGTGGGGAATTCCCCCCAGGGGGGAATTTTAGGGTTTACGGGAGGGGGGAAATGAAGATTATTCGAAGATCACATTAATACAAGAACCGATTACTTGATACTGTTTTTCCCTTCATACTTTACGGTTCTGTACGTCTCACCCTTCTGAAATTCAATTTAGAACATAAGTAGACTCACAAATCATGTTTTATGTAGACGTCTAGACTTGTTTTAGTATGTGTTATTAAATTTAGCTTCTATTATTACGTATACTGTGTAGGGTGGGGGGAAGAGAAGATTTGTAGCGAGGAAATAAGAAAAGGGGTAATGACGTTCTAAAAATATGATGAAGGGGGCATGAGCCAAAAAAGGTTGAGAACCACTGTGCTAGCCCATTAGCTGTTGCAGTCTTGTATTT
The DNA here is from genome assembly GCA_014155875.1 of Cepaea nemoralis. Taxonomy (NCBI): domain Eukaryota; kingdom Metazoa; phylum Mollusca; class Gastropoda; order Stylommatophora; family Helicidae; genus Cepaea; species Cepaea nemoralis. Next base: position 196,338 of record JACEFZ010005527.1, on the reverse strand, counting down.
ATTTGTGATGTTGTAGGCATCTGTGGCCAAGGGGTTATGAATGCAGTTCGTAATCCTGAACACCGCATTCAAAGCACAGCTGCAGGCGATTTGGCAGCAGACTGCCTTGTGTTGGTTTACATACACAGGTATGAGAGCCGGTCATTCAGAAAGCAATAGCAAATTACTGAACGTAAACTTGCCCAGGAACCACAAACAGGCAAAAAATGCTAGAGTGGACCGACTGCGACATCCTGTAAAGATTATGCAACTTAGAACCTCATCGAGTAGCTCACTCTTATAAGACTTAAAGGACTGGTGCAGGCTTAGCTCTCTCACACAACTACCAGACACACACGCACTCAGACACTCCCAACAATACAACACTTCCAGTGTTGCTGAAATATTTTCATATTTAATTCACATGAGCAATGGGACCTGGGGGTCAAGTAGTTACACAGGCAATATTTTATTCTCAATAATACCCCAATGTTTAACAACACTGGGCAGTAATCAGATTTACTCTACAACACAAAGTCCGGACATCAATATGAAATGTGTGTGGGTCACTGATTCACTAAACAGCAAGTGAAACTTGTCAAAGAAACATGTTTACGTAGTGTGCTAACACCGTTCAGTCTTACATACAGACATCATACTCACACACAAAGCACAAGCCCCCTAGCCGGAACCTTCTGTGGATATGTCAGTTTTAGGACTACCATATTTTTTGGTAGGGCTGAGTGCACAGCTCAGTTGTCCTCACACAAAGATCACATAAACACAGCTCATTTACATCACGCAACATGGTGAAGTGGTCAGACCGCCTGCGTCACACTCTGAAGGTCATATTCGGACTACATCCTTCAGATTCACATTTCCCAGAAATGTCTGGGAAATCATGGCCGTAGCAACAGTGTTTGCTTTGTGGAATGTACTCCGCAGGCAGCCGCCGCTCTGCAGAGACCAAGCTGATGGGGTCAAACCAAGTGCAATGATGTTTTAACTTTCGATAAAGTGATGTATGTTGTGTCTGGGAAAGTATCAGGCTCAAGCTGTGCTTATTGTCCCCTTTGAATACTGGCTGGAAATCTGGACCTAAAAAAGTTAATGGTTATATCACAAACACAGATTAACTTCCCTTTACCTAAGAAAATCTCCAGAAGATTGCACCTGGAATGTTAAAACTATGTATGAGTTAGCAAAGACAGTAAGGATGATAGAGGCAGTGATTATGGTTGGGATTATGCGAAACTAAGATGGATTGGAACAGGCAAGATACTTCTAAGCACAGGCAAAACAGTGCTGCTGTAAGGCCATGCAATTGAAAATTCCCCCATATTGAAGGAGTAGCCATGATGTTATCTGAAGAGGTATAGAAAGTATTCATATGATTTCATCAAGTCCAGTCCCAGTCAGCTTTTACATTACATTGAGCCCATTTCTGGATGGATACTTCGACTCTCCTCTGGTGCCAACACGTGTTACTTTAACCCCTGTACGTTCCACTTAAAGCTTTCATGCCTCTGGACAGTCATTACTTTAGCTCCAACATCTGTCTGGGACCGACAGGAGTTAAAGAAACAAACTCAGATTAACATTAAAAAATGTGTAGAAACAAATAGAAATAGTACCTTAATATAACAACATGCAGATTTGTGTTAATTTACATTAATAGACTTAACGAACAAACTTTATTTTCAAAGGGTCACAAATTGGGCTCGCAGGCCCGTCTTACATTCGACCCTTTCAATCACTCGTCTTTCGTTCATCAATTATCTTTTGCATGTTACATTCCACATAGAAAAAAAAAACATTGTCAAATGAATGTTGTAAACATAAACAATGCAAAAGGAGGTGTTTAGTGTGCATTGACACTCCTCCTATAAACCTATTTGAACTGTGAACACCCAGTCCGTAAAATCTCAATCAAATATATAGACTCCTGTACAGTAAATGCACGAAGTGGGATGTGCTAAACTAGTCACCAACACCACCACTTGTTCAGCTGCAACTATTCCATCTCAAGTCCCAATAAACAAATATGTTTAAGAAGCTCAATAGATAGAAAAACACACACAGGCAGGGATGTTATGCCCAGTCTTTACCAAACAGAACGACAAAAACAAAAAGCTGACAACATGCAGTAGTGGTTTCATCAACAGAACCTTAGTTTTATTGACTAAACAACATGTGCACGTTGAGATAAGCATATCTGTGTGCTGCGTTTTTAAAAATTGTTTCTTTTTGTTCCGCTGATAGACTGTTTGAAACTGTCACCTATATCTGTGTGTGTTTCATCTGTCAAGCTTCTCAGTCGTCTTTTCCATACGAGTACAGCAACAGCTCGGCAGCAGTAAACCCCCAGTTTTCATACCATGTTTCCTCCGAAGTCTGCCTGTACGGCGAGGAACCACCAGTCTGCACACCAATAAGCCAGACATGGGACAACGGATACTCACTCAAACCTCAGGTCCTGTATGACATCACACTGATGTTGGACAACAGGATGCCTTCATCCGACATACAGGACTTCGCATTGGAGCTCAAGCCAACGGACACAAGCAAGCAAGCATACCATGTTTTTCTTTGCGATCATCCGGAGTGTTTTTTCAGATGTGGTTGCGGAGAATTGTTACGCACCCTTGGGCCATCTCATCCGACTTCTGCGTGCATTTTTGACCAGGTTAGCATTCCTGGGTTCGTACCATGTTGTATTCTATCTCAAACTGCTTGTCCTGGTCCTCTACATTACAGTACTGAAACACAGGAGCCAATAACAACGACGTGTTTGCCTGGCATATTTCGCTGTATCTCATCAAGTGCATACTACAGTTATACACATCATGTGAGTAGATGAATTCTATATTACATCCGTCATATGTGACTACGGAGATAGCGAAACACCATTTCATAATTTCTTGGTACAGCAAGTCGGGGGTTCAAAATCAGCAGGTGATTTGGAAGCAGGTTGCTTTGCGCTGATTTTGATAGTGTGAGTGCCATCTGTTCAGAAAGCAATGGAAAAATGAACCAAACTTGACCAGTAAATAAAAACAGCCAATAAATGCTGGGGTTGATTGCAACATCCTGTACATGGAGGAGTGCGAGTGTACATAAAATATCCAAATGATACCTGGGATTCAGCAAGAGTACCAACAGGAAAGTACTGCCATAACTATGATGCAGAAATCCAGGCATTCAAGATAGCAATAGAGAAATGGCTGAATACCAGCCATGGTACACAACCTGTGGTGCTATTGTCAGTACTTAAGGCACTCCAGTCTGGGAAAATGCCAGTACTAAGAACACTACTATTTGAACTAGGCAACCAGAGTCAGATCACCATACAGTGGATACCATCTCAGATCACCATACAGTGGATACCATCTCAGATCACCATACAGTGGATACCATCTCACTGTGGAGTATCCGATCACCATACAGTGGATACCATCTCACTGTGGAGTATCAGATCACCATACAGTGGATACCATCTCACTGTGGAGTATCAGATCACCATACAGTGGATACCATCTCACTGTGGAGTATCAGATCACCATACAGTGGATACCATCTCACTGTGGAGTATCAGATCACCATACGGTGGATACCATCTCACTGTGGAGTATCAGATCACCATACGGTGGATACCATCTCACTGTGGAGTATCAGATCACCATACAGTGGATACCATCTCACTGTGGAGTATCAGATCACCATACGGTGGATACCATCTCACTGTGGAGTATCAGATCACCATACAGTGGATACCATCTCACTGTGGAGTATCAGATCACGATACAGTGGATACCATCTCACTGTGGAGTATCAGATCACCATACAGTGGATACCATCTCACTGTGGAGTATCAGATCACCATACAGTGGATACCATCTCACTGTGGAGTATCAGATCACCATACCCCCGGGAAGGTTAACCCGGTCAACAAATGCCCGCAGAAGTCGGATGTGTCGGCCTAACGGCGCAAGAACACAGCTCTGCTGTAAACAGGCACAACGCAATCACATCCGAAAAAAACTCCGGATGAACGAAGAAGAAGAAGATCACCATACAGTGGATACCATCTCACTGTGGAGTATCAGATCACCATACGGTGGATACCATCTCACTGTGGAGTATCTGGAATTGAGAGAGCTGATCAACTGGCCTAGGAAGGTGCAACAAACGAGCAGTCTGATGTAGCAGTCACACACTACCACATGACAAAAATCAACAAATTAATCAGAATGCCATTAACAGTCACACACCACCACATGACAAGAATCATCAAATCAATCAGAAAGCCATTAACATCTTTTAATATTACATGTACTTTGCACAATGTTGCCATCAACCCCATTCTGAACAAGAAGTAAATGTTGACGTCCAGCCGACTAGTTAGGAGATGATTTATGAACAGAACAAATCATTATTCTGCATCACAGAACAAGACACAATCAACTATGCAATCATATGTATACACAATTTTACATTGGCAAATAGTCTTGTGGACTGGTGCCATACACATTCCAAGTCTGCCCTGGATATAGCACATCTAGGCAAACCTTCTACCCTACAGAAACCATAGTGGAAGATAAAACAATGGACCACTAAGTGAACTAGTAAAGACAGTAATGTTTATACAAGAGACAACATTGCAGATATAGACAAATCAAGCTGAGAGAAAGAAGATTATTACATTCCAAGACTACTGTCATGGTAGTCCTTGGCAATAGTCTACTTAACACATTTCCTAATGAAATGATTATTAGATTCAATTCCAAGATCATGGTCCTAGTAATCACAATCTAAGTCAACTATGTCACTCACTGAGACATTGAGCCCCAGCTTCACATCTTCGACAGTTAACCTCAATTTTCACAGGACATTACCCAAATATATTCAACCTGTTTTTGTTCCATTATGAAACCATTACATTCTCAACGATTCAAGTCAAGGATGCCACCAGCAACCACCTGGCCACAAGATTGTACCCGCAGACTCACCTTTCCCTGCACACTTGTGTACCAACCTCATTCACCTGAGGTCAATGTGAAAGGCTGGCATTTTGGAAGCTTCAGTTCTATCATACAAACATAACTCATAACAGAGGCCAGCATGGCCGAATGGAAAAAAGCCCACACTCTTAAACTTCCAGCATGCTGATGCTGAGTTAGCGGATTCAACCCCCTACACCGGACAGTTGGGCTAAGATGTTAACTTCTCGTCTTTGACTTGGGGACGTAAATTACAAGTACCGCTGAAGTCGGAGTGGGTTCACTGGTGGCCAGGGACACTGGTAATAGGGAAAGCCAATCCACATGCAATGCATGAGACCAGTGCATTCAAGTGTGTGGACTACACTTGAGTTCAAAGCAAGTAAACGGGACACCCCCCCCCCCCCCCAAAAAAAAAAAATACAAACAAAACCGTACAGACTAGTAACTGTGAGGTAACTACATTAAAGCCTTAGGGGCCATAGTCAAACTCACCAACCCTTTCAAGCAATTTTGACCTGTCAAACCTGTCAGGCAAATGCTGCATTTAGTGCATGCATGCACCAGCCCATGCACTTGTTTGTCCAGAAAGAAACCTCCATTACGGAAGCCCAGTGGCTGTTTTCCAAATGAAAATAGTAATAGATATGCCTGCAATAATGTGACGCTGTGTATACTTTCAGCCGCTCAGCATGCTTGTCTGCTAACAGAAACTAACCATGCAAACCTGCCAGAGATAACTCCATGGCACTGTTTTATCAGGAAGAGTGGCTGGCCAAATGGCTAGAACATCGGACTCTCATTCGGGAGACCCAGGTTCGATCCCTCGGTAAGGTGTGGAATTTTTTTCTGTTGAGGGCAAAAAGAAAATCCTAACCTGCACAGTTCGCGGCGACTGCACTAGCCAGTCTGCCTTAATTCCTCAGACTCAAAGACCCTTCTGCCATACACCGCAAGGTAATATATTGGCAGTAAATGACAGTTTTTTTTAAATGACTTTCATCAAGGGGAGAGCATCACACCTAGTTATGCACCAGAAAGGTGTGCCCAACTCTGGCATGCATGCTTATGATTTGCTTCGCCTAGACAGATTCCACCCAAGGCAACTGGCTCTATCTACCCATGGGTTAGTTATGTTTCCCAGCAATCTTGCCAGGGCAGCAGCCTTACAGCCTACTCAGAGCAATTAACAACTGCGGAGGGAGTTTAACTGATTCAATACCGAAGGATAATACATCGCCATATGTGACCTTCCATTTGGACAGAAGGACGATATATAGCCATACTCAGATTATTGTGGTTTTTCTTTATGGTATCTCCTATAATTTCATTGTTCAGTGAATGGAAATTACATTATACTAGTTCATTTGGTTGTGTACCATGTTTGGTCCAAACATACTTTTTGTCTGCCACCGAATCAGTTAATATAGTTTGCATAAGGTGCCTCCTGTTCCTCACCCTGTGTCCGAGGATAGGTATTCAAACACACTACCCGAGAGATCAGAGGGACTTGTGATATCATGAGATAATAGTTTTGGGAAAAATTCCCAATCCTATATTGAGCTTCAAGCAAAAACTATAACCTGTCAACCATGGTTCCCCCAGATGACGCAAATATGACAATCACCTTTCCCTGGAAACCAGCATTTGATGCACAAGAAATCATTAAAGTCTGTACCAGGGAAATCAACAACAAATGTGTACTGTACTCGTGCCTAAGTTTCTTAATAGTTTCTTAATCATGGGAGCTAGAATAGCTTCTTAATCATGGGAGCTAGAATAGCTTTCTTAATCATGGGAGCTTGAATAGTTTCTTAATGATGGGAGCTAGAATAGTTTCTTAATCATGAGAGCTAGAATAGTTTCTTAATCATGGGAACTAAAATGTCTAGAGCTCAGTACTAATCAGTTGACTTAAAATGTTCCACATAAGTGGGAAAAAAAGATTATAATGCAATAATTTCTTCTCTTCAATAATAAAAACATAATACAATGGTGTCGGTACTAGTTGTAAGTAGACAGTATCAACAAACAAATCAAGCAGATAATTAAACACACATGTAAAAACATATCACGTAATTTGAGAAATGAAACTGTAATCAGGTCTCCCCTGACCAACCAACAAAGTGACGACATGTTGGATGCATGAAGGAATGAATTCTAAACTTACTCCAGGGCCCGGATAAACAACACAAAGTGATGACATAGTACATGCATTACGGAATGAGTTCAAAGCTGTTCCCCAGCCCAGCAAAAACCACATGACATGAACAAGATACAAAAATGTCAACTACTGTGTTTTCGCTTTTTTAGATTCTGTATCCGATGTAGGCTCCTCTAATTTTCTCTTGTGTCCCTGTACTATTTCTTCACTGGATCTGCTGTCTTCACTGAATTCTCTTGTCGAGTCCACATCTATTACTTCCTCCACCCGTTCTGCTACCCTTTCAGCAAGGCTGTTTTTGTCGTGACTTTCACTATCTGTAGGCTCTTCCATATTCTCCTCTGATTTGTCTGCACATTCATTATTTGGAATTTTTTCTGAATCTTGAGTTGATGGGGATTTTTGTTGCTTGTCTGTATCCTTTTCGTCATCATCTGATATCTCCACCAGAGTATCTTCGGGTTCTGTAAGTGGACGGGGGCCTTGTGTCCAGCGTTCAATTGTCTTCTGGCTGAGTCTGGCCACTTTGATGGACAACTTTCTCAGGTGTTTGTCTCTCAGGTGTTTGATGTAGTAGGCAGGGTGGTAGCCAGTGTCCCCACACACCACACAGTCACGCACGCCGACAGACGACATCAGACACATGTGTTTCAACAACGACGGCTTGTCGACAACAACCATACCACACTTCATGCATGTATGGTGCATACGCATGCAGTGCCGGGTCAAGTCAACATTGCGGCTAAACCTCAAGTTACACAGTACACAAACACATCCCTTCAGTGCTGGTTTGTTTACTGTCTTCTTCTGTTCCATCACAGCCTTCTGAGGCTGCAGTTTCTGAGGCTGCTGTTTCTGCGGCTGAATGGGCGCACTGGATACTGGTTTCAGTGTCCCACTTATTGGGTCTACCTGTCCGTGCACATTAGCTATATGATTTTCGCACTCCTGACGAGATACTGTCTTGACCCCACAAAACATACACATATTTAAATTGAGGTAATGTTGCATGTCACGGTTGTGCACAAGGCGCATGTGAAGCAGCAAGTTCAGAACTTGATGACTGCATAATATGCACTTGCCAACCACACCTCGAGACTGATTCCCTTCTTTGTGAGAATCTATATGCTTGCGGAGACCCTGTGCGGTCCAGAACCGGACGTAGCAGGTAGCACAATACAAAGGAGCCTGGTTCCGTTCAAAGAGGTTGAATGGCAGATCGATCCGATGAGCATAGAAAAAATGTATGCGCAGCGCTTTTCTATCTTTAACAAAACCGCCGCAAATCTCACAAACTTCAAAGGCGCCCGGCGGAGGTGTAGCAGCTGGAGCTATCGATGCTGGCGGTGCAGAATTTTGCTGACTATTTAACATACTGGCTATGGTTGACCGTGAACCCTTTGTGTCTACAGGTGGAATGTAGCGCACCGGCTGCTGCTGCTGCTGCGGCTGTCCTGTCATTACCTTAATTGGCCCCGGCATTCTTCCATTGGCTGGGACATTGTAACGAGGGCCATTGAAGGCAGGCATGCCTTTTTGTGACAACTGTCTCTTGGCAACGATGGCCGCAGCTGTGTTCTGTGCCGCTATGGATTTGATCTCTGCTTGCTGCTTCTGCGCATCGGTCATGGGCGGCCGCAAGTGTGCATGTTTCTGCTGTTGAAACACATGTAGATTCTTGGGTACAATTTGCTTGTAGAAAATGTTCTCCAAACATAAATTGATCTCAGCTCCTGAAAGGCAACTAGGATGCAGGTTGAAATAAGGCCGGAACTGTTTAATGCACCGCTGCTTATGCAGATTCAATTTTTGCTCGTGGTTGTTTTCATAAGGGCAGAGCTCACATTCGAATGTGGCCTTCTTGTCGTGAAGTCTAGGCTGTATGCCATGTTTAGTCTCCATGTGGACCTTGAAAGCTATTGCCTGTTTGGTAGTGAACGTACAATGGGAACATCTTATGCCTTTGCTATCTTCATGTGGGTACTGGCTATGCTGAAACATCACATTCACCGATTCCGTACGAAAGTCGCACATGCGACACTTCTTTTTCAGCTTTAACTTCAGATGGCCAATTGTCGCATACAGGTCCTTTTCAATTTCTTTTAGCTTACCAAGGTCTTCCTTTTCCTTATCATTTAGTTTGTTTTGATTTTTCTTTTTTGACTGAATTTTCACAAGGTCGTGATAAACGGCCTCTTTGATTAAATCTGAGCCTATATCGAAGAGAAATTTGGACAGGGATCCGAGCTCAGCCGCCGGATTTGGTTTAAAATATTTGGGACGTGTATTAATGCGGCTCTGTATCTCCCACCGAATAAGTTCAATCTGATCTAAACTGGACTGAGGTTTTGGTGGGGCTCCAGAGGAGAACATGAACTGAACCTTCTGCTGCTGCTGACCAGGGCCGCTGCCAGCGACAAAGTTTGGATTGAGTGAGGGCATTCTCTGAGAGTTGTTGCCAGCAACAAAGTTTGGATTGCGTGAGGGCATTCTCTGAGAGTTGTTGCCTGGCGCCATGTTGCGCAACATTGCTGGAGATGGAACAGGCTTGGGAACAAATGTGGAGCTCCGATTGGAAGGCAGCGGCTGGCCACCGTTGCTGGGGACTACACTGCTTGTGGCTCAATGAAGGGTTACCAACTGGAACATAAACAATGTTCTGTGGAGCATGCACAGGCCTGTTTGGTTTATTTACTTGGATGACCTTAAATTCTCCGATTATCTCCACCTCATCGTCACCAGAATCTGACTGTTTATCATTATCCTTCACCTTACTATCATTCCCTTCCATTTTCTGATTATTTTTCCGTTCCCCACCTGCTTCTTTCACATCTGAACTGTTTTTGCCAGTTCCTTTGTTTTCTTTTTCATCATCTGTACAATTCTGACCCTTGCCAGGGTGGGTATGATCCCCACCCGGTCTAGAATCTTCATCCACATGTACAACCACAACACTGTCATCACTGCTGGTATTTTTTGTTACAACAGCACCAGCCTTACGAATGCACATGGTTTTATTCCCTTTCCCAACACCTGACTGGCTACCTTCATCACCTCTTTTCTGCAACACTTGTTTCATTCCATTAACATTCTGGGAGTCTATTTCCTTACTGCCAGAATAATTATCCTTGCTGTCCTCATCCTCATCCAAACAAATGACATCATGGTCTGGTACAGGCACATCAGACTTTGACTTCTTCAAGCTTTTTACTTCAGATTCATCACCTGAACTCCCTCCCTCTATCCCTGCCCTGATCACAGAACCATCCTGAGAGCTTGTCTTACATGTGCTCTGAGGCGATTTCTTACCAAGTCCATCTTCATCCTCCACGAGATCATGGTTGGGCTGAAGATCTTTACCAACTGCATCCTCGCTAGCAGAATCAGCAGCCACACTATGCTGATTACATCCTACCTCATGATCATCTGACACCGGTACACCCTGAGAAATGTCATTATTAGCAGTTGCTTCTTCCCCATCTACCTCATGATTATCTATGTCAGACACCGGTCCACCCTGAGAAAGGTCCTCATTATTAGCAGTTGCTTCTTCCCTATCTACCTCTTGACCATTTGTGTCAGACTCCAAAACACCCTGAGAAATGTCATTATTAGCAGTTGCTTCTTCCCTATCTACCTCTTGACCATCTGTGTAAGACTCCAAAACACCCTGAGAAATATCCTCACTATTAGCAGTTGCTTCTTTCATATCTACCTCTTGACCATCTGTGTCAGACACCGGTACATCATGAGAAATGTCCTCACTATTAGCATCTGCTTCTTTCATATCCACCTCTTGACCATCTGTGTCAGACACTGGTACACCCTGAGAAATGTCCTCATTAGCATCTGCTTCTTCCCCATCTACCTCATGATCATCTGTGTCAGACACCAGTACATCCTGAGAAATGTCATTATTAGCAGTTGCTTCTTCCCCATCTACAACGGAGCTTCTGTCATTGACACACTCAGGTGTGGCTGAGGCGGCTTGTCTGTCATCTTCCGTGTCAACAGAACTTGACTCTGTAGCAAGAGGGTCACTCTGGAGAACCGCAGGTGTATCAGGTGGACTATTCTCATATGAAATCTGTGAGCCTTCAGTGTCCGCTGATCGGTCACATACAAATCCATTCTCTGTCACAGGCAGCTGGTCTTCTGTGTGTTCACCTGTTGCTCCAGGACTCGAACATTTTGTCTTCAAAATATTATCAGCTTCCCTTACTGTCACATTGTCACTGCTATTTTCTGGTTCCATCTGGCAGATTAAAAAATAATGAATTTAACATAAAATGACAAATGACTTGTACTTCACTTGTACAGTGTGCGTGTGAGACAGAGAAGTGTGTGTGTGTGAGAGAGAGAGAGAGAGAGAGAGAGAGAGAGAGAGAGAGAGAGAGAGAAGAGAGAGAAGAGAGAGAGAGAGAGAGAGAGAGAGAGAGAGAGAGAGAGAGAGAGAGAGAGAGAGAGAGAGAATATCTCTTGTCCAAACATACACTGACCAGAGATGAAACAGGCATAAAATAAAACCTTAAAACAGCCAGTATCACCCCCAAAATGAGCAAAAATCGACCGTTATCTTATAGTCCATACTGCGTAGATTTGCTCATAATGTATGTCCACAGCTCCTGATCTTGCATGTTGTCACCAATCATACCCTTAGTTTCTTCATACCTTGAAGTCAAGTTAATCAGCATCTTCTCTTGAGACCATCCAGTTTTCTCCTCATATAATGCCCAAAGAATATGGATTGTCTATTTTCAATGTAGGTAACAAGTTCTCTTCTGAGAATGTTTTTTGCAGACAAATTCACTTCCCTTTGTCCATGCTCTATATTATAGAAAGTTTTAATAATTTTTCACTAATTGTCCACGATTCACATAATTAGCTGTATATAACTCTTAAGAACTCATGTTCAGTAGCAAAGACATGCTGCAAAAAATATTCATCATCTTTATTGCTTGAGCTGTTACACATTTCACCTATAATATATTTTCCATCTTGTTATTCAGTTCCAATCTATTTCAGCTCATTGACATGCTTCAGAAGTGCCCCATACACAATGATGCCACTAGTTGCCTATTTTCTTTTTGATTAACAAATTTTTTGCCCTAGAGCATGCAGGTTTTTTGGGCTATAAACAGATAAATACATTAGCTGCTGCCCACAGTGAAATCCATACAAGAGACAACATTGCAGTTAGAGCTAAACCTCAGTATTTGTTGCCTTTGTTTTGTTTTTTATTTTTTCCCCGCAAAGAATTTGCCTGTTTTCGTCGATGTGCCCACACGACCTTGCTGTTAATTTTGTGAAAACAAAGGTACCACGCGTTCTTCTGCTCAGTTTAGCATTGTTTTCCGTTGCGTGAGCATCACTTGCTAATAATAAAATACGAGAGCTGCATTAAGATTGCTTAAATCTGCCGCGTGTACGAGAAGTCGCTGTCCACGATAAGTTCCGTTGTGGCGAAAAAGGAAGCATTAAAAGAGGCTAATGTAGTGAAAGACATGAATGTGCTAACGAAACAGAGATCGCAAATAATTGAAGATGTCGAACAGTTATTATTAATTTGGATAAATCAAAACAAGATGGCGATTCTGTTTTGGAGGCAATCATATGTGAAAAGGTCAGTCTGTTGTATGCCAATCTCATTAAGAAAATGACAGGGACGAATGCTAGGTACTTAGTGATTTCTTCTTCTTCTTCGTTCATCCGGAGTTTTTTTTTTTTCCGGACGTGATTGCGTTGTGCCTGTTTACAGCAGAGCTGCGCTTCTTGCGCCGTTAGGCCGACACATCCGACTTCTGCGGGCATTTGTTGACCAGGTTAACCTTCCCGGGGGTTTTCTTAGGACGTTAGACTCTCACTGTTGTGGTGTTATCTCCCATCCCAGCTGGCCCATATAGAACAGCCAAAGGCATCCTGGTCGGCCCTCAAGGGAAGGCAGGGGCAGACCATGGGCATTCCCCGCCATCCAAGGAGGCTTCCATAATTGCAGAGCCATCACACAGCGCTCTGGTACTGGGCTCACCCAAGGAATCGTCACGTCCTGCACATGGCTGCTTAGCCTCACTTCCGTATATTGGGCCTTCCGTTCACCATAGGCTGTTCTTCCAGAAGCCAGAAGAATGCAGTTTGCAGATGACATCCACACAGTGAGCTTTCGATTCGGACTTTCCACGTAATGGATTTGCTATCCAAGTAATATTCCATTTCATGCCTCTGGGAGGCTTGTGTAACCGACATGCCTGTGGTATGAAGTGTGGCAGTCTAAATACTTCTTCATGTACATTTAAATGTCAACCTGAATACAGTTAAAGTAAGCTGCAGTCGACTTGAGCTTGTTGATATCTCCATAAAGCTTGTCCTCGAATGAAGCAGGTGTGGGCCAAAATATCTTTCTCTGTTCTGCATATATTGGGCACTCTTGCAGCAAATGTTTAGCTGTCATTTTACCAGTTCCACAATTACATTCATCTGTATCTCCTATCTTTAGTTTGTTGAACAAGTGGTATTTCAGCCTGTTATGTCCTGTGCGGAGTCTGAAGATTGCTACTTGTTCTCTTCGGTCGAGTTTGTAATATGCATCATCCTTCTGGTGGCCTGGATGCTCTGATTCCCATTTGGTTCTATAAGTGCTTTTAATCAACCTCTTTGCCTCATTATAGGTTATGTCTATGTCAGGCTGTGGTAGTCGTCCGCCCTCTTTTGCCAGTCTGTCAGCCTCTTCATTTCCAGGTATACTGCAATGTGATGGGAATCCACTGTATTACAACTTTTTTGGATTTCTGGCATAGACCATGGAGTGCTGCTCTTAGGTCAGCTAGTTCTGTGCTGTTTTTGCTCTTCAGTATTGAGACAGCTGACTTTGCATCTGTAAAGATAGCTATTTGTGTCTCTTTATTTTCCTCCATCAAAAGCATTTCTGCTGCAGTTTTCAGAGCCTATACCTCCGCTTTGAAAACTTTCCAGTTGCCACTGAATGTGTTTTTTTCACTCCATTTTTTAAATTTAGGAGGAGAACTCATCCTCCATTCTCTACTGAATTTTTGGCTGATCCATCTGTATATGCATGGGTCCAATTGCTGCTTGGGTAATTTTCTTTTATGTAGTTTAGGGTTATTTCTCTTCTTTCGGTTTCATGCTGAGTGTTCTTTTTCTCAATACCAGGAATGTTTTCTATCATCTCAGGCAGTTGCTGCTGTCTCCAAGCTGGGAACTTGTCTGCATTGTAAATAGGGTTTGACTGTTGATATGTTAAGTATGGGATCTGCCCTAATCTTTCGTTTTGCAGTTTCTACAAAGTTGCTACGCTTCAGTCTTCCCTTTCCAAAACCACTAAACCTTTTATACATAGGGTGGTCTGTCAATCTTCTAAATTTTTCAGCTTGTTGCTGGGCTCTGCTATCTCTTCTATCCTGCATTGGTTGTAAACAAGTTATCTTTTCTAATTCATTAATAGGCGTTGTCTTCAGGCTTCCAGTTATGATTCGCATTCCTTGATTTTGGACTCTACTTATTATGTTAAAGTTTGACTTAGCTGCTGTTGCCCAAGCTTCAATGCCATATTCCAGTACTGGCCTCACCCGTCCAGTATATAACTTCTTGAGAACTTTCTCATCTGCTCCCCACGCTGTACCAGCAAGCTTTTTCATGATTGCCATTCTTTGCCTTGCTCTTGTTCGATTTTTCTCAACCTGTGTCTTCCATGTCAGGCGACGATCAAAGGTGACTCCTAGATAGTTTGGATTTTCTTCATGGCGCAATATTTTTCCATTCAATACCAGCTTAGGTTGCTGAGTTTTAGTTGAGAGGGAGAACACTGTGCATGTTGTTTTCTCCTCACTTATCTTCACTAGCCATGATTTTGACCAGTCCTCTAGCGCTAATAGAGCTTGCTGTATTCTGCTGTTAGCTGTACTAATATATTCTTCAGATGTCCATATGGCTAGGTCATCTGCAAAGGATGATGTGTGTACTCTGGCTGGAAAATTTTCCTTGATGTCGTTTGTATATGCTAGGAATAATGTTGGTGAAAGAACTCCTCCTTGGGGGACACCTTGCTCCAACAGCATCATTTTGCTGGTTTGTCCTTGTACTTTTGTCCTGGCAGTTCTGTTCTCAAGGTAGTGGCTGATCCATTTGTACATTTTCCCACAAACATGCATTTTTTTGCAGTTTTACTTTCAGTCCTTCCTTCCATACTTTATCAAATGCTTTTTCTAAATCTATCCAGACCGCTAGTGTGTGCTTTTTCTCTTGGAAGGCATCCTCTATTTCCTGAGCTATATAGGTTATTTGATCTTCAGTGGATCTGTACTTTCTGAATCCTGCTTGGTGGTGGTGTTAAGAGTTGGTTTTCTTCCAGATGCCATGTTAGCCTGCCATTGATAATGCGTTCCATTAATTTTCCTACACAGCTAAGAAGACTGATAGGTTCGATAGCCATTTGGTTCTTCCAGGTCTTTTCCTTTCTTTGGGACTGGTATTAGTATAGCTTCCTTCCATGCCTGTGGGACTATTCCCCTCTTCCAGCTGTAATTTAGGACTGCTAGTAGTTTCTTTTTTGCCTTAGTGCCTAGTCCTATTAGCATTTCATTTGTGATTCCATCCTTTCCTGGTGATGTCTTCTTTTTTAGGGTATTCATTGCCTGTTCCATTTCTTCCATTGTTAGATTTGCCATCATATATTCTGCTGCTGTCTCTGTATATCTATGATGTATCTGTTTATCTTTGATTGCTTTCTTCTGTTCGGCTGTAATATCAATGTGGTTTGCACTGGCATAGTGTTCCATTAGTGCATTTGCAGCCTTTTTTCCTGTAAGCAAGGCATTTCCTTGTTTAATTGTTATTTGTTTGTTTCTAGGTCCTTCATTGTTCATGGCTTTCACTAGTTTCCATAGTTTGTTTCCATCCCTGTCAAAATTCAGATTTTCTGTTTTTTTCCTCCAACAATCTCTTGTTGTTTGATTTACTGTTCTTTTATATTTTCCTGAGATGGCTTTGAGAGAGATGTTCGCTTCAGTTGTTTGTTCTCTCTCTGCGGTCTTCCTAGCATCTTCAACTTTGTCCTCCAAAATTTGTAGTTCTTCAGTCCAGTATGGTTTGTAATTTTTCCTCACTCCTCTTGGAATAGACTCAGTGGCCGCCTGTATTATTGCTCTGTTTAGACTTTCCACCATTTGCTTCATGTTGCCATATCGTGTATTTATGTTTTCACAATATTTGTCTGTTAGTATGGCAAATCTGTCCCAATCTGCCCGTTTGTAATTCCAACGGGGCAAAGGCTTTTGCTCCTGTGGAACATACTCCATATTTATTACAAGCTTGATTGGTCTGTGGTCACTACCTGCTAATTGGTCAAGCACATGGCGATCGATTTTGTGGAGGATGTCTCCTGTGCAGAAAGCTAAGTCTGGAGTAGAAGTGGTAATCCATCTTCTGGAGTAGAAGCTCGGTGTGTCATCCGCTTTGTTGAGTAGATGGAGATTTGAGTCTATTTCCCAGTCCTCCACTTCATCTCCTCTTTTGTCAGTATCTGGGTATCCCCATCTTTCTGAACGGCTATTAAAGTCTCCGACAACAATGCAATTTGTGTCAGTTATTTCCATGTTTGAGAGTGTAAGATCCTTATCTGCCGGGCTATACAGATTGTAAATTCTTATTTTCACGTCCTTTATCATTATATCAACACCTATAATTTCCGTTTGGTTGTCAGAGATCACAGATACTTCGCTGCAAGGTATTGTATTTCGTGTTAGTATTACAACTCCTCCTTTGTGTCCTTCGTGGTCGAAACGTGTGGCCTGATATCCCTCGACTGAAAATGTGCGATTGGCGTTGAGATGTGTCTCTTGAATGCATGCCACATCTATTCTATCTTTATGAAGACGCTGTGTTAGGGAGGCTTTCTTGTTATAAACTCCTTCTGCATTCCATTGTAGTATGTTGAGTGTCCGGGGTGTTTGGTCAATAGCTCTTAACCTACTCCTCTGTGCCTTGACTCCACAGCACAGGGGAAGGTGACCACCAGTAGTCATGGGTGGACCCCCTCGAGGCAGGGGGCCCGGCACTATCACCGCCTGATGGGACTTCACGGGATTAGCACCATAACGATTAATTTTCATCTGTGGCATCATGAAATGATAAAGTTACGTTGCACTTCTTTGTCAAGCCTGTGGCTCAGTACATCCGATTTCGACAAGCATTTGTTCGGGATGCTTTCCCTAGCCTTTGACTGTCCCCAGTCTACCTACAAGGCAGCAGTTTGTACGTCGCTTCGTCTGGTCCCTCTCCCTTGACCTGTCCGACATGGGTGACCCTACCAGTAGCTGTGCTACCGTCGGCATAGCTCTTGGGGTCATTGGAACGCTCAAGCCCCTCTACCTCGTCAAGGTGGACGCACGGCAGAGGGGACTTAGTGATTTAAAGGCCAACAGATTATGGTTTGAAAAATTCAAGAAGCGCACTGGCATACATTGTGTTACTAGGCATGGCGAAGGTGCAAGTTCGGACACGTCTGGAGCCGAAAAATAGTATTAAACACTATATTTATTCTCTATAAAATGTGTTTTTGGTTATGTATTTTGGAGTGTCTAGAACACATTAATTTACACTTGATTCATATGGAAATAATTGCCTGTTTTCGTCGGTTTTGGCGATTGTTTTCAGATGGATTATCGACTGAAAACTGAGGTTTGACCGCATAGACAAATTTCAAGCGAATGAAAGAAGAAGAAGCTGCTGCACTTCTTGGGGGAGTGCTACTTTGTGTTAAAGGTGATGTGGTGGAAGTTCTTTGGAACCTGGTGGAGAGTGCAGCTGAACAAAGTAAAACTATCTAAAAAGACTGGCTCAGAAGGGAGTTGTGTAGACTGGACGATACTCAAAGGGTAGAGGAAAAGCCAGGAGGACTTTTAATCAAACAGCTACTGGAATAATCAGCGTAGGAAATTTTTGGTGGCTTCTGAAAAAGGGACAGAGCATGTGTGGAAATGCCAGCGCTGCAATGTCCCACCAAGCCTGTGGCTCAGTACATCCGACTCTGACAAGCATTTTTTAGGTTTGCCTTTCCTTTCCTTTTGACTATTCTTTGTTTGCAACTGCAAGGCAGCAGGTTTGTGCCTCTCTTCATCTGGTCCACAGCCCTTGACCTCCAACATGAGAGATCCTACCAGTAGCTGCACTGTTGTCCACAGAGTTCTTGGGCTAAAATGAACACACAAACCCATCTACCACTTCGAGGTGGATAGACAACAAAGGGGTCTCAATGTCAATGAAAACCTATCCTATAGCCTCCGACCCAGTACTCTCCGGACACATCCATGGGTACTCAGTCTACACCTTCAAGTGGTAGTCAGTAAACAAAGGTAGTCCCATGGTTGACGCTGTGGTGGCTCTGGGATCGTCTCATTCATTCAGTAGCATGTCCTTTAACAACCTTCCGGAAAACTCGATCATAAGCCACATCATGCACCATCTTCTCTTTGGCCTTCCTCTTCCTCTCTTCCCAGACATATACCCCTCTATTATTGTTCTCTCCAAACTTTCATGACGTTTCAAGTGACCAAAATATTTCAATTCTCTTTGTTTTATCGTCTTTAATAGTCAACCTTCTTCAATATTCAGCTCTTGAAGTATGGATGCATTTGTTAGTTAGTTAGTTAGTCGACAGATCATCCTCGTTGCACATCGGACCATTCAGTCCATAAGTGCTCGGATCCCCTCCTCAGCAAATCCCGCAGCGTGTAGCGGCTAACGACACCAGTTCTGTGTTGGTTTATCAATCTTCTTTAGCTTCCTGCGTAGTGTTCTTGTTTGGCCACCCCTCTTTTAATTTGCTGCTCTCGCAGTCTGGCCATTGTTGTAGAATCACAGTCATCACTTGGTTCTTGCAAAAGTCTCACTTCTCGTAGAGCATTCAGAATGTCAGCCTGGTCCATGGCGCGTCCGCCCTCCACAGTAGCCTCACCTGCGAGCTTGTCAGCCCGCTCATTTCCTTGTACTCCCGCATGCCCTGGCACGAAGATGAAACTAATCTTTGCCAGCCGAGACCGCTTCAGAGGCAGCAACCATTCTCTTCGGATCGACCCCTCCTCTATCTTTACCCACGATATTCTTAGGACTCAGTTATAACATTTATATTCAAATGCATTTATGCGCTGTTCAGCTTGTTTAGTAAGTGTCCAGGTCTCACAAGCGTATGTTGCAATGGGAAAGATGCATACTCTTAAAAATCTAATTTTTGTAGTTCTATCTATCCCACTCCATAATTTATTCAGTTGTTTTAGTATTTGAAGAGCAATTGATATTCGTCTTTTAATTTCTTTCATTGTGTCACCGTTGTTGATAATCAATGACCTAAGATATTCAAAATTTTCCACCATCTCCAATTTTTCCTCATTAACATATATTTCTTTCTCCATAGTAGTTTTATCTGTGAGTCACAGTTATCACTACAGTTTTATCTGTATGCATTATCTTTGTTTTTGCAATGTTAAGATATAAGTTGTGATTTCTCACTGTTCAATTGGGTTGAGGTTATTAGGTTCTTTATACCACTGTGTTGTGGATAGCAATACTACTATTTCTTCTTCTGCTTTCATTCGGAGTGTTGTTTTTTTCCAGATGTAATTGTGGTGTATTGTTATGCACCCTTGGGCCTAGACCCTAAGGCCAACACATCTGACTTTTGTGTGTTTGCGTGTGTTTTTTTACCAGGTTAGCAGGCTCTCACTTTTTTGGTGCCGTCCACATCCCAGCTGGTCAAGCTAGAACGGTCGAATATTTCACGAACAGCCCTCAATGGAAGGCAGGGACAGTCCATGGGCATTATCCGCCATCCAAGAGAGGCTTCCATAGTTGCAGAGCCAACACATAGCGCTCTGGTGCTGGGCTCACCGAGGGAAATCGTCATATCCTGCTAATGGCTGCTTTAATTCCTCACTTCAATATATTAGGCATTTCGTTCACTACGGGCCGCTCACTGCACAAACCAGGCCGGTCTGCAGACAGTATCCACTCAGCGAGCTTTTGATTCAGACAAGTGCTATTCGTTGTGCCCGGAAGACATATATAGTCATAGCTGTTCCGGTCACAAGGACATTCGGAAAACTAGTAAGTCACAGCTGTTCCGGGCACATGAGACATTTCACTCAGATGTTTTTGCGCTGCACCAGTTTTAATTTGCCACTCTTAGGCCTGCACACCCGACTTCGGCGGGCGTTTTTGGTCAGGTTAACCATCCTGGAGGTTTCGAGAGACTTCTTCTTCTTTTGTTCGCTTGAAATATGTCTATAACTGCTATGTTGTATCTTGTATGAATTTAACTGTCTTCTTTAGTTCACACAGCAGTCCATAGAGTTTTATCTTCCACTGTCATCTCTCTAGGCCAGAAGGTTTGCCTAGATATGTTATATTTTGGGTAGTCTTGGAGTATGTGCTCTGCTGTTTGCGACGCCAATTCACATGTGCACATGGCTGTTTCACCAATCTTGAATTTTGTATACATGTGGTTGCGTAATCTATTGTGTCCTGTTCTGAGGCGCAGAATAATGACTTGTTCTGGTCTGTCCATAACGTGGTAGTCATCTTGAGCAGGTTTTGGTGACTTTCTGACTGATTTGATCATTATTTTCTTTTGGTGGTATGTAACGGGCAAATCAGGCTGTTCTTCTTTGGCTCCTTCCTTAGCCAATTGATCAGCTCTGTCGTTTCCGGGTACTCCACAGTGGGATGGTATCCACTGTATGGTGACCTTATGCTGACTGCTAAGTTCAGAAAGTAGTGTCCTTAGTATTGGCAATTTCCTAAACAGGAGCGCCTCGAGTACTGATTTTGCATCTGTCAATAGCACCACAGCTGGTACCGTTGCTGGTCTTTAGTAATTTCTCTGTTGCTATCTTGATTGCCTCAATTTCAGCATCATAGTTATGGCAGTACTTTCCTGTCGGTACTCTGGCTGTGTCCCTAGTATTATTTGGGTATTCTATGTACACTCCCACTCCTCCATTTCGAACAGCATTTTGTGCTGACCCATCTGTGAAGACTCGGATCCAGAGGTCCTGTGGGTATTCTTCATCAAGGAAGCTGAGAGTGGCTGTTCTGCGCTGCACACTGTTCTGTTCTTCATTGTCAAATATTCCTCTCACTTTTGTCTGGATTTGTAATGATAGTCTATGTTCATCTTTCCATGGAGTTTGCTCTGGAATAGTTGTTAGGGGGATACCAACTGTGGGCAGATCGGTGGTTTCTCTGCAGAGTCATTTGGCCTGGTGGATAAAACTACTTTTCAACTGCCCCATAGCTAGGTTTTCAAATCTGTTCTTCATAGGATGGCCTAGCAAGCTGAGGAACTTTTCTGCTGGTATTAGCGTTTTTGTATCTCTACACTCTCAGTACTTGTGTCCTCCCCATCTTCTCCATTTCCACTATAGGGGTTGACCTCATCCCTCCTAAGTGCTTGATTTTGCACCTTGTCCAGCTCTTGTAGTGTACATCAGGGAGTGAGTAACGGCCAGGCCCTTTCATCCAGGGATCCCTCATTTCCCCCAGCTGAGAGACTTCGAACCAGTATCTTAACTGAGCATGTAGCGTGCTCAGCATCCCACCTCCATTTTACAGTAGGTGAGTATATGTAGAAAAATTACCACAGCAGAGTGCTTTAATTAACATCCGAGGATTTATGGCAATAGCATAATTTGTTTTAATAGCAATTCTGTATGATCAGCATATCGAATCTCTGGTATGTCATGACCACCGATGTTTAGGGTATCATATTGCTATCTGTTTGTATCATCTTTGGTATTTCTCATTATATTTTCGGCGTATAGGTTAAACAAATAGGGGACAGCATACATCCTGACGGACTTCTTGCTTGATGTCAAACCAGTCTTATGTCTCGCCATCTATTCTAACCGCTGCTTGTTGGTCTAGATAGAGCATTTTTATGAGTTGTACTACATGTGACAGGAAGCCCATATTCCTCATGATTTCCCAAAGTTGCCTTTGAATAATCCACAAAACATGAGAATAGGTTTACATTAAATTCTCTGCATTTCTCTATTATTAAACGCATGCTAAGTATGTGACCTCTTGTTCCTCTTCTTTGTCTAAATTCAGCTTGAACCACATTAATCTCTTCTTCCATTTTCTTACAAAGTCTTCCCATTATGATTTTTAGTAGAATTTTACTTGCATGACTGATCAGGGCAACAGTTCTATGGTTGGTGCATAATTTCAGGTTGCCCTTTTTGGTATTGGAATGAAGATAGTTCTCTTCCAATCTTTTGGCCATATACCATATTTCCATATCTTTTTACATAATGTGTTATAGATTTGTATGCTTTCTTCTCCTCCTGCTTTAATTAGTCCTCCCGCTTTAATTAGTTCAGCTGGTATCTCATCACACCCAGGTGATTTACCATTCTTCAGGTTCTTTATTGCCCATGCAATTCTGGCCTATGGGGTTAATGTCTTTCTCCATAATCCTGTATATCCACGTACAGAACGTAACCTGCGCGGGAATCAGTACCGGTTCTGGCACTCTTCCGATTGACGGGTCTAAATAGTTCCGCAGTGAATAAGTTAGGGTTAAGGGTTAGGGTCAGTGTTAGTTTAACACTAACCCTAACCCTTAACCCCTGACTTATTCACTGCGGAACTATTTAGACCCGTCAATCGGAAGAGTGCCCCGGTTCTCGCCGTGTTGGTAACTTACGGGGTATGTGAGCCGGTCGCTCAGAAAGCAATGGCAAACTACTGAGCGTAATCTTGCCAAGAAATCATCAATCAGCTGAAAGATGCTGATGTTGACAGCGATGTCGTGTAAAGAATATGCAAAAAAAATGTTTTTTTTTTATTTTATCTAGTGAAGGTTTAGGTTCTGTCTCTGCTGTTATTGGTTCATGTATCTCATTCATATCCTCATTGTCTATATCATACATTGCAGTCTCATAGGTACCGCAAAAAGCTGGTAAAGTGTCAGTTAAGGCCTATAAGTTTAAGAGGCACTATCATCATGGACGTCCACCTGGCGACGCTCAGTTTAGCAGCATCATCCTTCGAGTACACTTTGTTGGATCAGAAAATACACACGGTCCTAGCAGCACCGTATCGCCATGGATACGAGATCTAATGTCTTCCTCATTCAATAATTACGTTTTCTGGCAAGGAAGGATAAACTTTACAACACAAATCAAAAACCAATGACGGTGGGACTGCGAGTTCGTTCAACCTGTTTCAGTGTTTGTTATATATAATTTAGAATATTAATTCTGAAAATCGGATAACCACATATTATATCAAAATGTTGTCACCATGTATGTCATAACGAAATCGAGGTAGTTGTTCTCCTGGCAATCAAATCAGAGAAAGAATAAACAATGAAATAACAGAGATAGACAGACTGTAGATGTCCCGGCATTACTGCCGCCATTTTTATGTCTGTCTTGTTCTCTTCTTTTCCCCCCACACACACACACAAACAATATGTCCACTGTATTACCCTCCACAGCGCACTTACATCAATTCCCTAAATTGCCAATGTTCCTGACAGTAATAAGCACAAACTTACCATGAAGTCATTAATATCTGTGAATATTAATAAACGGAATCATCATCCATGAAGTTTTCTGTTTTCACTTTTGCTTGAATAATCGAGGACAACATGGCGGAGTGTGGTCACGTGGTAGTGGAGGGCGCCCAATTTGTGGTGCAGGGAGGGGGAGGAGGGGGGACCGAGGGCGCCATCTGCATTAATTACACCTAGAACCAATGGGAAACCTGGACTAACGCGCATGCGCTGATGTCTTCTTAAATTCCAGCTTACTATAGCCTCTGACGTCATGCTCTCCGGACTCATCCCCAGGTACTCAGTCTCCATCCTCATGTGGCATAAGTAAACAAAGGTAGTCACATAGTTGACTTTGTGTGTGAAGTTTTAGGCCTTCACATATTCTACTCCATGATGTAGGGGGTGAAGTGACCAATTGTCTTCCTCGCCACCTTTCAGTCTCAGGCAGTTCAAATACAAATACATTGGATCGGGGATGTAAGGATTGGCCGGCAGGCTGCACAGAATGGGAGGTGCAACAGTTGATCCACGACAATTCACCACCAGGCGATGTAATCATCTACACGGATCGCTCTGTGCTAAGAGATAAACAAGAAATGCATGGGGGCTCTCAGCAGAGGTTGATGGACAATTGCGCAAGAGAGCCTGGCATATGATACCACAACATCCAGTACGAGAATGGTGGTGGTGGACAGTTGTTGGTGCAAGAGAGCCTGGCATATGATACCACAACATCTGGTCCAAGAATGGAGGTGGAGGCAGTCACGGCGGCGTTCCGCTGGCTGGGGAACAAACAGCGCACGCATGTCGTGAATGTAACAGACTCACAAAGTATGATGAGAAAGGTGAAGACAGGCCCGCTTTGGGCAGAGTGGCAGGCTTCAATTCATTCATTCATTCATTCATTCATTCATTCAGTAGCATGTCCTTTGCAGAACCTCGCTCCCATAACAACCTTCCGGAAAACCTCTCGATCATAAGCAAGATGTCCCGCGTCCGATGGCTTCAATTCAACAATCATAAATAGAGAGGATCTGTTGGATTTTCCCTCCAGGACATGCTGGTGGGTTGGGTAACGAGCAGGCAGACAGATTGGCTGGGTCTGCACTTCTTGGTGGGCTATTCAAGCATGATAAGGCAGACGTGGTGTGGGGTAATTTGGAATTGTGTGCATAGTGCAGAAGAACTGACAGATCATCACGTCGTGGAGAGAATGGTGCTGCAGGGAGTGACCGGAGGATCTGGCCGACACTTAAATCTCCGAGAACAGGCCAGACGGACAAATAATCAGTTTAGTTTAGTCGTTTAGTTTAGTCATTGGATCAACATCACGGCACACGGGTGTAACCCATAAGTGCTCCGTTCTCCTCCTAACTCAAACCTGAGCCTGGAGAAACTCAGCTCAATGCACGAACTCCGTAGCATCGGCGAGGATCCTGAAATACTTTGGGTAGATTTTTAACTCGAAATTTTGCCCGAGCAGTGCCTTTATGCTACTCTTTCTTCGATTTCCAACTGCCAAGGGATTTTTTACGTGCGCAAAAATACACACGAGCGTCCAATCTCACTACCCAGAGACCAAGGGAAATTCAAATTGTATTACTGAAAGTCCACGTGGATTTTTTAAATAAATCCCGGTCCTCACCGGGGCCTGAACCCGAGACCTCCAGCACTCGAGGCGGACACCATACCTCGAGACCACTCAGCCCCCCGGACAAATAATCAGACCGCTACTAGTGCCATTAATATTGGGACTCTTCGCTGGCTGTTGCAGACGAGGACTGAGCACTATTGAATCTCCCGAATGCTGTGATCTCTGTACTTGACTCAACTTCTTGCCAATTCTGACCATTTCCTGGTTCCCATTTTTATCAGGCTGGATTGACCCTAGAGTCAAACTGATTAGGAAATAACAATAAATCAATAACCCTGGCTCTCTCCTGAGGATTGAACCAGGGAGTCTCCATGGTGAAGTGGTCAAGCCATCTGACTCGGGCTCCGAAGATTGTGGGTTCGATTCTGGGCCCCGTCCTTCGGTTCGTGAGTGCATTTTTCAGGAGACTTCTGAGGGTTGTCGCTGGAGGTACGGAGTTCGTGCTTTGTGCGACGCTTTCCGCGCTGCGGAAAGAGACTGAGCGATATGGGATGAAACCTGGTGCAATGAAGTCGACCCTGTTGACTTTTAAGCGACTTTAAGCGGACCCGCGCGACTATGTCCATGGTCCCAAAGGGCCTGATCACATGTACTTTAACATGCACAGTCATGTCGGTTCCTAAATCAATCAATCAATCAATCATGCACGGTCTGTCCACCTGCTAGTTCTTCGCCTCACCGTCTTCTTCTGCGATCAAGGTTTTGCTATGTCTGATGCATAGCATCCATTGTAGTGCTTAGATGTTTGCTTTCTAGTCCCCTATTTATTGGACCGCCATCTCCCGATTTCGACAGCCGAGGTTTCTTTTCTGGGTTCCTTCTCCCACAGGCAAATTGACTTCCTGGGCTTGTAGGCTCTGCATGCCCACATTTTCTGTCGGGGCTTTTTTGCCGTAGCCTTAGTTAGTTAGTTAGTTAGTTGATTGGTTGGTTGGTTGGTTAGTTAGTTAGTTAGTCAGTTAGTCAGTTAGTTAAGTAGTTAGTTAGTTAGTCAATAGATCATCCTCATTGCGCATCGAACCATTCAGTCCATAGGTGCTCGGATTTCCTTCTCAGTAAATCCCTGCGGCGTGTAGCGGCTCGCGACACCAGTTGTGTTAGTTAGTCTTTTCTCTTGAGCCCAAAGCAGCGCATAGGGCAGAAGTCACGACTCTCCATGTCTGGCGATACTTTGCCACCTGCTGTAGATCTTGGATGTTTGTTTGGCCAGTTGTGTGTTGGTTTATTAATCTGGCCACACCTCTTTTAACTTGCTATTCTCGCAGTCTGATCATGGTTGTAGATTCACAGTCATCAGCTGGTTCTCGCAAAAGTCTTACTTCTCGTAGAGCATTCAGAATGTGTGCCTGGTCCATGGCTCGTCCGCCTTCCACAGCAGCCTTACCTGCAAGCCCACACCCGCATGTCCTGGCACGAAAATGAAACTAATCTTTGCCAGCCGTGACCGCCCCAAAAACACGAACAATACCTTCGGATCCAACCCATTTCTATCTTCTTGAGCATACTCATTGAGTCACTAAGGAAGCATGCCTGAGTGAATGTCTGTGTCTTGAGCCATGTAATTGCTTTACTTACTGCCATGACTTCCATAGTCAGACTACTTGTAGTCAAGGCAAAAGCACCAGAATCTTCCTTCACAATTCTCCCTCCAGCCTGAGCCGTAAAAGCCCACAAACTTCTCACGCGTCGAACGACCGACCCATCTGTGTAAATGACAGCACCACCCTCTAAAGAGTTCTCGAAGATCAAAGCCTGTACTTTCGTCTCAACAGTATCCGAATTTTCTTGTCTGCATTTTCTGTCTAATTGAATACAAACTGAAACGGACGTACAGAACTATGTTGGCACTTCTACCCTCTCCTCGCCAGGTTCTAAGTCCTCAAGTGAACACGCCTGTTGAAGAATGTCTTCGGCTTGACCCATCCACGACTTCCTCGCTACCCTATACCTTTTTAATGTCACTATGCAGTGGAATATGTGTGTTTGGGTTCACTCTGAAGTATGCACGTTGTCGCACATTCTCACTCTGTGCCCCATGGGTGGAAAATTAAGAAGGTAGCGCATCGCCATGCATGCTGTATCTCTTGTACACCCAAGTATAATACTAATTTACTACGCATAGCTTCGTTCTGTACCCTCTCCATCTACGTATAAGAAGACATAGATGGCGCTGCTCACAGTTTGCCGCCGCCATCACAGCCAAACCCCGATTGGCCTTTGTTATCGCCTGGTCAATGTGCTCAGTATAAGCAAGACTTCGATCACATCGTATCCTCGGGTATTTCATTGCCTGTGTTCTTTCCACAATCCTAGCCTTTGTTTTTACAGGAAATTCCACAAGGCAGTAGTGGTTTGGGATTCGGTGTGTCCTTCACGTCGACGGATTTCCTTCCAGGGTTTATGATGAATGAATAACACACGTGCGCGCGCGCGCGCACGCACACCATCATCATTATCTAATGCCTTGCCGGCTGGCGTGGGCGACCATGCTTCTCCGCAAATTGCGATCTACGACGGCATGGATCGAATCGTTTGTTGACTCCTTTCCGTGCCATGACTGTCAAGAATTTTTATCACGCTGCCTTCCTCTCTCTTTCCGCATAATCTTTCCGGTTGTCACAACATGTTCTAGTTTTTGTCTTCTCATATAATGTGGTCAAAAAATGACGACTGCGTCTGTCTGATGTTTGTGATAAGCTGTCTTTACCAATTAGCTTCCCACAAAATGTCCAGATTGCTCATTTTGGCTGTCCAGCTAATTTTCAGCATTCTTCTATAAAACCAGTCTTGACCACATCTCCAAGACTTCTATACATGTATTTCCCCGCTTGTTTACTAATTGTTCAGGATTTGCAGCCGTATGTTAATATTGGTTCTGTGTAACAATCAAGAACTCTTCTTCTAACTTTCAAGGACAAGGACTTATTGCACAAACAATAATATATTATATATAATATATTGTGTGTAACATGAGTTCTTTCTAGTTCTCTCAGTCTCAGTCAGAGTCCCAGAGAGAGAGAGAGAGAGAGAGAGAGAGAGAGAGAGAGAGAGAGAGAGAGAGGAGAGAGAGAGAGAGAGAGAGAGAGAGAGAGAGAGAGGAGAGAGAGAGAGAGAGAGAGAGGGGAGGAGTAGTGTATAGACTATAGTACCTATAATATGTCACCTTGGATGTGCGTAATGAGGGGGTCTAATAATACGAGGATTAACTCATACTGTTTCATATGAAGTAAGAAAGAGTCAGTACAGTCATCTGCATTCTGAAGTTGCTAGGGTAATCAAATTGTGCACATGCGCACTCGATGTTGTTACCGGAAGTTTGAGACTGAACTGGCATCATCTGTTTCACTAATTTGTTGGCAGTTTTGCTTATTTCTTTTGCGCTTTGGAAGAGCATGGTATGTTGTATGTCTGTAGTGAACTGGCTTCATAAGAATGTACCCCTTAAGTATGTCTCGGTTTTCTGTATTCGATTTGGTTTTTCATTCATTGAGTTTCCCTCGTACTGTCACTCGCGTTGTGTCTTATTTCAACAATTGTTTCCGAGTCACTGAGCGAGTGCTGTCTCTGTCTCTATCGACGAGAGATTCCGAGTCTAAATGTTAGATTCCCGTCTGCACATATTGTGGAGCTCTGTGTTTGCTATAATGAAGGAAAAATTAAGATATGAACGGAAGGTAACCTTGCCCCAAGATAAACCGTTAACGTAGTTAATGCCGTCGTTAACGGTGCAACGCACATGAATGATCCCTTTTTCAACTTTTTTTTTGCATATCCTTTTACAGGACATCGCTGTCAACACCAGCATCTTTCAGCTGTATGTTGATTTCTTGGCAAGATTACGCTCAGTAGTTTGCCATTGCTTTCTGAGCGGCCGGCTCACATACCCTGTAAGTTACCGATGCGATTCGAACCACTGCTGATTCTCACCGTCATCACGTTACCTACGAGAGTATACGAGATTACGGAGAAAAGTCATAACCTCTAAGCCACGAAGCCGGCCTTTTTCAACTTAACTTGAAGTTAAACTTGCAACATCTGAATCTGATCTCTAGTCTGCATTAACCATTAACACAAACAAAGCATCAAAGCACAACTGTTAATATAATATAATAATAAGTAACTATCTGTTCCTCAATGAATGCTGATTTTATATAACTTTTTAAATAGACATGACTTCTTCAAAAGATAGACAGACAGTGACTTCTTCAAAAGAATACCGTGGACAGACAGAAAAACCAATGACCAAGTACTACAGGAGACAAATGAAAATTGTAAATTGATTAGAGAAATTAGACGTAGACAGTCAAAATTTTTGGGACATGTTATGGGAAGAAATGGATTGGAGAACTTAGTGACAACTGGCAAGATTGAAGGGAACAGACCAAGAAGTAAATACCTGGATGGCTTGATCACATGGCATGGTCAAGACAGGAACACTGAGCTGATCCATGACTCTGGTGATCGAGTGAAATGGTGAGTCATGGCCGCCCACGCTTTCCGGCAAGGCACATGATTGATTGATTGATCTTCAGTGTGCTGTTTGTATAACAAACACTTCTTCGGTGCACTTATTTTTATATAAACATGACTTCTTCAGGTTACTGTTTGTATAACAAACACTTCTTTGGTGCACTTATTTTTATATAAACATGACTTCTTCAGTGTGCTGTTTTTATAACAAAGACTTCTTCAGTGCACTTATTTTATATAAACACAACTTCTTCATTGCACTTATTTTTAAACATGACTTCATCAGTGCACTTATTTTATACAAACACGACTTCTTCATTGCACTTATTTATATAAACATGACTTCATTCAGAGCACTGTATTTTATACAAACACGACTTCTTCAGTGCACTTATTTTATATAAACATGACTTCGTCAATGTGCTGTTTTTATACAAATACGACTTCTTCAGTGCACCTATTTTTAAATAAACATGACGAGGGACACTGGTAATAGGAAAAGCTAGCCCACATGCAAAATTCGTCCAACTTGGACTACACTGGAGTTCAAAATGGGTGTTAAAATAAAAACACTTTTCCAGCCAGTGTGGCTCTGAAGCAAACCCAGCCTCATTAAAAATGGGCAGCAGATAATTTTCAGAATGTCTGGGAATTATCTGATAAGGAGAGTGCTTGTAATTTACATCCCCAAGTCAAGGACGAGAAGTCATCATTTTAGTCCAACTGACCAGAGTCGGGGTTGAACCCGCTACCTTGGCATCAGCACACAGAATGTGTTAGAGCAAGATCTTATCCATTCATCCATGCTGACCTGCATCGTTTATGATATCATTCCATTCTTATGACTTGTCTTGTGGTTTCAACAGTCTCAAGAAATCGACGACACAATCAAGAGGATTCAAGCTCACAAGGGTGTTATGGGTATCATTATTATCAACAGCGATGGTAGGTCATTGACATTTATGTAGCAGTATCTCATCTCATCTCATCATGTTCCTCTTGTACCTTGCGGTGTCGAGGTGAACTATAAACTTCGTGAGAGTGCCTGATTATGGGCTTCTTATATCGACATTCCCATGGACTCTGCTTTCCTTCCGTCCAACGTTTACGTGGTCAGCCTCTTCCTCTATTTCCATCTGGTCTGTACATCATTGCTCTTCATACTGCTCGTAGAAAAACTAAGAAGTATGTAGCAGTATCTTTGAATATAATTAACTGTATGCAATAAGTCCTTGTCGTTGGATGTTAGAAGATGAATTCTGACATGTTACATAGAACCAGTTCCCAGGAAGGTTAACCTGGTCAACAAATGCCTGAAGTCGTCAAAAGTGTCATCCGAAAGGTGCAAATATTGCACCTCTGCTGTAAACAGGCACAACGCAATTACAAACAACATTACAGACGAACATAGAAGAAAGAAAAAAGAAGAACCAGTTCTAGCACATGGCTGTGTATTCTGGACAATTAGTAAACAAGTGAAAACAATTGCTGGAGGTTTTGGAGATGTTGTTTTATAGAAGATTCCTGAAAATTTATTGGACAGCCAAAATGAGCAATCTGGACATTTTGAGGAAGACCAAGTGGCAAAAACAACTTATTAAAAACATCAGGATGAGGCAGTCTTTAGTTTGTTGGCCACATTATGAGGAGACAAAAACTGGAACATGTTGTGACAACTGGAAAGTTTGGTGGAAAGAGAGTTAAGGGGAAGATAGTGGGAGAACATTCTTGACAGTCACATTTCATGGCACAGAAGGAAGTCAGCATATGAACTCCAATAAGCCAATGAAGATAGGAAGATGTGGAGAAACATGATCATCCACATCAGTCAGCAAGGTACTTGGTGATGATCTTAAAATATATTGTTCTGAGGATGATATCTAAATTATGTACCCTGACACTGGAGGAGTTCAGAGAAACTACAGTTTGGTGTAAGAAGGTGTTGAGTTGGGTCAAGAGCCAAAATCATTGCACTCGATGCATTCCCATAAGCATTAAGTCCTTATCTTCAACAGCCAGCAAAGAGTTCCAATACTGAGTGAACGAAAGAAAAAGAAGTTCCAATACTAATGGTACCCGTTGCAATCTGATTATATATCTGTTTAGCTTTACCTCTGAATGATGACTGTCAACCAGATCCTCTGACCACCCTTGCTGCTGCATTCTCTCTAGACCATGATATTCTGTCTGTTCTTCTGCAATATTCACATTCTCTCAGAGGGCCTTCACCACATCTGCTTTATTCTGCATCAAAGACGGTGTAAGAAGGTGTATTAGGGTGTAAGAGGAAATGAACAAGATGATAGGTATAAAAGTGGGGCTACTTTGGAAATCAAGGGCCCCAATCATAACTAACCGAATCATCGACAGTGGAATGGGGCCTGAACACATTGTGTTCAAAAGTGAGGAAAGCAGATGAGCAATGGACCAGCTGATATACTAAATGCCCTTAGAGAGGTAGGGCGATTAGATGAATGAATCTACAACCAGGAACTGACAGCAAGAGTATCAAGTCAAAAGGGGTGAAGCCAGTCAAGAGTACTATGTAAAAAAAGGGGATCGGGGGAACAAAGAAAAATAGTTAACTAACATAGAACTGATGTAGGTGGTCGCTATTTGCTAAGGGAGAGCACTTATGGACTGACATGCAGTGCAAATAATCTGTTGACTAACTAACACTTTGAATTTCTATATCGGGAAGGTTAACGCAAGTTAACAAACGATCGCAGAAGTCAAATGTGTCAGCCGAGAGGTGTAAATATGACAGCTCTGCTGTAAACTGTCACAACGCTATTACATCCAAAACAAAAAAATATTGGACAAATGAAGAAGAAGAAGAATTGCTATGACTATTGTCACCTCAAGAGCTGGCAGGGAATTGTCAGGTCATTCTGATGCCCACAGGACATTATCAGAGATAATGTTGGTACCAACAGGAATCATTAGGTCATTCTTGTGCCAGCAGGCACTGATCGGGTAATTCTGCTGCCAGTTAGGTCATTCGGATGCTGACATAGACTTATTAGATCATTCTGATGCTGTAGGTCATTTCAGTGCCAAGAGGGGATCACTTGATCACTCTGTTAGTGCTGTCTTACATTTGGTGTCATATATTTGTTAAGGAAGAGAGCAGAGCTTTTGTCATGGAGGCCATGGCAGTAACAAAAGCAGTTGCGTGGATGGAGGCAAAACATTAGCCTGTGCACGTTTTCTTAGTGATTCGGTGAGTATGCTAAGGAAGATTGAGATGGGCTGGGCCAAAAGACAATGACTTGAATCTCTGAGGAGATCAAAAGTGACTGTTGAATTTTTGTGCCAGGGCATGCAAGTGTAAGAGGAAACAGAGCAGATAGACCTGCAGGCCTGACTTCTGTGGGGAGCGGATGAGCAGTAGATCAAACATCCTGAATGCCCTCAGAGAGGCAAGACGAGTAAATGTTCCAAGAGATGGATGTGATTGTGTATTTTGTAAGTCTTCAAGAATACCAACTCAAGTGGGGTATTTTGCCCTACAAAAGAACGCCATGCAGAGAGCCAAAGAAGAATAGTCAAACAACATAGACCTGGCATTGTCACCAGGCTACACTTTGAGGGAGATACTGAGGAGGGGATCAGAATACATACGCTCAGTGTGCAATGAGGATGGTCTGACTAACCAACAGACTAACTGGTGACAGCAGGAAAACACTGTGTTATTCTAATGCCAGCAGGTCATTCTGAGGCTTACAGGGAATATAATTAGATAATTATGATGCCAACCGGGAACTATCAGGTCATTCTAATGCCAACAGGGAGCCATCAGGTCATTCTAACGCCAACAGGCAACCATCAGGTCATTATAATGCCAACAGGCAACCATCAGGTCATTATAATGCCAACAGGGAACCATCAGGTCATTATAATGCCAGCAGTGAACCATCAGGTCATTCTAATGCCAACAGGGAACCATCCTAATGGCAATAAGGAACCATTCTAATGCCAAATGGGAACCATCAGGTCATTATAATGCCAACAGGGAACCATCAGGCCATTCTAATGTCAACAGGGGACGATCAGGTCATTCTAATGCCAAAGGGAACCATCAGGTCATTCTAATGCCAAAATGGAACCATCCAAATGCCAACAGGGAACCATTCTTATACCAACAGGGAACTATTCTAATTGCCAACAGGGAGCCATCAGGTCATTTTAATGCCAACAGGGAACCATCAGGTCACACAGATGTTTCTAGTTTATAAATAAATATTTATTAATTCTCCAAATTTCTGAAGCACACAGCAGGACTGATTTAACATTAGCGTTTCTTCTTTTTGTTCATCCGGAGTGTTTTTTCAGATGTGATTGCGGTGTGTCTGTTATGCGCCCTTGGGCCGAAACCCGTAGGCCAACACATCCGACAATAGCGTGCTTTTTTGACCAGGTAGCATTCCTGGGAGACTCTCACTTTTGTGGTGCCATCTACAACCATGCTGGCCAAGGTTGAACGGTCGAAGACAACGGTCATCCCTCAAAGGAAGGCAGGGACAGTCCATAGCATTTTCCGCCATCCAAGGTTGCTTCCATAGTTGCAGGGCCGACACATAGCGCCCTGGTTCTGAGCTCACCGAGGGAAATCGTCATGTCCTGCTCATGGCTGCTTTAAATCCTCACTTCAATATATTGGTCATTTCGTTTGCCTCGGGCCATTCCCGCACAAACCAGACAGGTTTGCAGACGGCATCCACTCAGCGAGTTTTCGGACATGTGCTTGTCATTGCGCCCGTCAGATCTGTTCCAGGCACGACAGACATTCGGAAAACTACCTAGTCAGAGCTGTTCTGAACAAGAGCGGCATTCGGAAACTAGGTAGTCAGAGCTGTTCCTAGCACGAGAGACATTCGAACGAGACATTTCACTCGGACGTAATTGCGTAGTGTCAATTTTTAGTTTGCCACCCGTAGGACGACACTTCCGGCGGGCATTTTTTAATGAGGTTAGCCTTCCTCTGGTTTCGAGGCACGTTAGACTGTTGTGATGTCGCCAACATCTCAGCTGGTCAAGATAGAACGATCAACGACATCGCGGTCGGCCCTCAAGAGAAGGCAGGGGCAGACCATGGGCATTCACTCACTATCCAAGGAGGCTTCCATAATTGCAGAGCCGGCACATATTGCTCTGTGACTGGGCTCACCCGAGGAGTTGCCACGTCCTACTCATGGCTGCTTTAGTTCCTCCCTTCCCTGTGTTGGGCATCTCGCTTGCCACTGATCGCTCAAGCACACACCAGGAGCGGTCAGACTGCTTTTGCTTTTGACTTCAGACCACGCAATAGGTTCGCTCGCTGTGCGTTCCATTTCGCGTCATTGAGACGTTCTTCCACTTTTGTCTACACTCTCTATGAGTTAGATACAGACAGTTTTCGTAACCATTTCCTTTGACTGGAGCACTTTTCTGACTTTTTGTACTCGCTCACGAGGTAGGCTACATTTGCTGCCGGCTCAGCACATTACCTTCGTGCAGCAGTGAACGAGAAACGGCCTGGCCCTCTCATCCGGGAATCTCTCATATCCCCCAGCTGAGAGCCTTCGAAACATGTATCAGACCTGAGCATGTAGCTTGCTCAGTATCACGCCTCTATTTTTCGGTAGGTGGGTATCGGCCCGGCTCTCAGATCCGAGGGTTTGTGGCTTAGTGGCGTTCAGCCACAGCCCTCGACAGGGAGCCTTAAGAGTTTTGTCCGGACCAAGAACTTCTGCCTTCGTGCACCTGATTTAAATTTTTGACTGCTATCCTCAGTCTATCTGCAGAGCAGCAGGTTGTGTCTCTCTTAGTCTGGTCCCTATCCCATAAGCTGTCCGATATGTAGTTTTTCATCCAACGGCAGGCAAATAGGGTCGATGGGACACGCAAGCTCCCCCACCACGTCAAGGTGGAGACACATCGGGGGAGACATTAGCGTTTAACATTCTCAGTTTGTTACTGTCACAAGGTTGTTATGATAGATAGAAGTGGCTGTGGTTGTGCCCAGAGGATGACTGTGTGAATGTTGTGTTGAACGACTGATCACCAACTATAACTCAATATCAAACACCAGGCTGTGCACACGAGAATTTAATTTGAAACAAACACGATGCATTCACAATCATCAGGAGAAACTTCTGTAGGAACAGTATACTTCTATTTCACACAATAAGGTTCTGCGACCACACGATAGCCGTTTACTGGCCTCACACACTACACTATACTGAACTCTTCTCCACTCTACTGTTCCAGACCTCAGTCCTCCACTGTCTGCCCAGGACTCCCGACTCACTGCCCTTGCTCAGTTTCAACCTCACCGACTCCAAATCCCTCAGGCAGAGTTCTCCCTAACTCCACCACAACTAACCTCCGAATCCCTTAATTTGCCCAGCCTTGTCTCTTCAGTATTCCCGGACCTCCCCAGAAACATCTTTAATCCCAGTCTAGATTCGTCCAACATAACCTTGCTGAGTTTCCCTTTATCTCTTAGTTTGCTATCATGTTTTAGCATCTCATTAGTGACCTCCTCTTAGCCCGTAC
The DNA here is from genome assembly GCA_014155875.1 of Cepaea nemoralis. Taxonomy (NCBI): domain Eukaryota; kingdom Metazoa; phylum Mollusca; class Gastropoda; order Stylommatophora; family Helicidae; genus Cepaea; species Cepaea nemoralis. Next base: position 159,961 of record JACEFZ010005527.1, on the reverse strand, counting down.
CTGTTCTAACATTCCTTGTGTTGGGTTTTACCCATTGTTCTAGAGTTTCTTAATCAACTTCTCTGACCTCACATCCGCTCTACTCTTACATTTTCTCGGTGCCTTCGACTGACCTCTCCGTGATATACTCTCTATTGTGTTTCGAGCCCACCTATTGTTTTGGAATTCTTACCTCCACCTTTTGACCTAACATCCACCTATTACTTCTCTGACCCAGGTACCCTTGCTAGTATTAGCAAATTCTTAACTAGTCTGTTGACCGCAGATTTGCATAAACATATGCACGTTACAGTTACTATGTTAAATTACTTTTTGACTCCCACAAGTTTCCTAGTGCTATGAAAGCTCATCTTGCCTTTTGTATCCTTATTTTAATATCTCTGATCTATTCCCTTAACTTTGTCTACATTGCTGCCTAAATAGGTGTATAATTCCACTTCTGGCGTGAGGTTTTGCTGAGGGAAAGCCAGTTATCATTTGCTTGATTTATTATCATTGTCATTGTCTTTCCCTTATTTGATTTATGCACTCGACCAGTCAAACTGTTTACAGTCCTGTTGTGATGAATGCCTGCTCTTTGGGGAAGGGGTTGTGAATGCATACCATGTTTCGAAACAAAGCTGCAAGCGATTTGGAAGCAGACCGCGTTGCGTTGGTTTCTATACAAATGTATGAGTGCCATTCGTTCAGAAAGCAATGGCAAGCTACTGAACTTAAACTTGCTAAGAAATCATAAACAGCCAAAATATGCTGGGGTTGACTGCAATGTCCTATAAAGGACATGTGACTAACTTTTGTCGTGAATACCAGACATATTTTAGTTACTGTTGTCTTTGTCCAACAGGGATACCTATCAAGTCAACAATGGATAATGCAACGTCTGTTCATTATGCCAGTCACATTCACAGTTTGGCAACCAAAGCCCGGGCCGTTGTTAAGGAAATTGATTCAACCAATGATCTGAGGTTTCTGAGAATAAGATCAAAGAAACATGAAATACTCGTTGCTCCAGGTAGGTCCAGGTGTTGGGGGACAGATGAGGTAATTGGAAACAGCATGGGCAATAAATTCACAGGTGGGGGTTATCATGCCCAAAAGATAAAAGCACTTGTTCTTAAACTTCTAGTGTGCTGATGTGAGGTAGCGGGTTTAACACCTACACCGGTCAGTTGGACTAAAATGTTGACTTGGGGATGTAAATTACAAGTATCTCAGAAGTCGGAGTGGGTTTGCCAGATGGCGAGGAACAATGGTAACAGGGAAAGCTAATCCACACTGCAAAAATCAGTCCAGTGCACTAGTAGTAGCACGTGTATGGACTACCCTTGAGTTCAAAGTGAGCAGGAACAAAAAAAACAAAACGATTCGCAAGTTTTGATCAGCAACCTAAGAAGTAAAGGACAGAAATAGATGCTCGGTGACACACTAGACTGTATACAAATTGAAGGCTGTAGGATTTGATTGGATTTGAACCAGCCACCTTCAAAATGATGACAGAGCCTATACGAAAGACATTTCTCATGCTACTTCCATTTAGGTTGTATATTTCTTGTTCTGCTTGTGTTGTATATTTCTTGTTGTTCTGCTTATGTTGTATATTTCTTGTTGTTCTGTGTGTTGTATATTTGTTGTTCTGTATGTTGTCTATTTCTTGTTGTTTTGTATGTTGTCTATTTCTTGTTGTTCTGCTTATGTTGTCTATTTCTTGTTGTTCTGCTCATGTATATTTCTTGTTCTGCTTATGTTGTTTATTTTCTTTCCTGTTGTTTCTGCTTGTGTTGTCTATTTCTTGTTGTTCTGCTTAGGTTTTCTATTTCTTGTTGTTCCTGCTCATGTTATATTTCTTCGTTAGTTCGCTTATGTTGTCCTATTCTTGTTGTTCGGCTATGTGTATATTTTATTGTTGGTTCTGCTTATGTTGTCTATTCTTGTTGTGTCTGCTCATGTGTGTCCTATTTCTTGTTTGTTCTGCTTATGTTGTGTATATTTCTTGTTGTTCTGTATGTTGTCTATTTCTTGTTGTTCTGTATGTTGTCTATTTCTTGTTGTTCTGCTCATGTATATTTCTTGTTGTTCTGTATGTTGTCTATTTCTTGTTGTTCTGTATGTTGTATATTTCTTGTTGTTCTGTATGTTGTCTATTTCTTGTTGTTCTGTATGTTGTCTATTTCTTGTTGTTCTGCTTATGTTGTCTATTTCTTGTTGTTCTGCTCATGTATATTTCTTGTTGTTCTGCTTATGTTGTCTATTTCTTGTTGTTCTGCTTATGTTGTCTATTTCTTGTTGTTCTGCTTATGTTGTCTATTTATTGTTGTTCTGCTTATGTTGTCTATTTATTGTTGTTCTGCTTATGTTGTCTGTTTCTTGTTGTTCTGCTCATGTATATTTCTTGTTGTTCTGCTTATGTTGTCTGTTTCTTGTTGTTCTGCTCATGTATATTTCTTGTTGTTCTGCTCATGTATATTTCTTGTTGTTCTGCTTATGTTGTCTATTTCTTGTTGTTCTGCTTATGTTGTCTATTTCTTGTTGTTCTGCTTATGTTGTCTATTTCTTGTTGATCTGCTTATGTTGTCTATTTATTGTTGTTCTGCTTATGTTGTCTGTTTCTTGTTGTTCTGCTTATGTTGTCTATTTATTGTTGTTCTGCTTATGTTGTCTATTTATTGTTGTTCTGCTTATGTTGTCTATTTATTGTTGTTCTGCTTATGTTGTCTATTTATTGTTGTTCTGCTTATGTTGTCTGTTTCTTGTTGTTCTGCTCATGTATATTTCTTGTTGTTCTGCTTATGTTGTCTATTTATTGTTGTTCTGCTTATGTTGTCTATTTCTTGTTGTTCTGCTTATGTTGTCTATTTCTTGTTGTTCTGCTTATGTTGTCTATTTCTTGTTGTTCTGCTTATGTTGTCTATTTCTTGTTGTTCTGCTTATGTTGTCTATTTCTTGTTGTTCTGCTTATGTTGTCTATTTATTGTTGTTCTGCTTATGTTGTCTGTTTCTTGTTGTTCTGCTCATGTATATTTCTTGTTGTTCTGCTTATGTTGTCTATTTATTGTTGTTCTGCTTATGTTGTCTATTTCTTGTTGTTCTGCTCATGTATATTTCTTGTTGTTCTGCTTATGTTGTCTATTTCTTGTTGTTCTGCTTATGTTGTCTATTTCTTGTTGTTCTGCTTATGTTGTCTATTTCTTGTTGATCTGCTTATGTTGTCTATTTCTTGTTGTTCTGCTTATGTTGTCTATTTCTTGTTGTTCTGCTCATGTATATTTCTTGTTGTTCTGCTTATGTTGTCTATTTCTTGTTGTTCTGCTCATGTATATTTCTTGTTGTTCTGCTTATGTTGTCTGTTTCTTGTTGTTCTGCTCATGTATATTTCTTGTTGTTCTGCTTATGTTGTCTATTTCTTGTTGTTCTGCTTATGTTGTCTATTTCTTGTTGTTCTGCTCATGTATATTTCTTGTTGTTCTGCTTATGTTGTCTGTTTCTTGTTGTTCTGCTCATGTATATTTCTGTTGTTCTGCTTATGTTGTCTGTTTCTTGTTGTTCTGCTCATGTATATTTCTTGTTGTTCTGCTTATGTTGTCTGTTTCTTGTTGTTCTGCTCATGTATATTTCTTGTTGTTCTGCTTATGTTGTCTATTTCTTGTTGTTCTGCTTATGTTGTCTATTTCTTGTTGTTCTGCTTATGTTGTCTATTTCTTGTTGTTCTGCTTATGTTGTCTATTTATTGTTGTTCTGCTTATGTTGTCTATTTATTGTTGTTCTGCTTATGTTGTCTATTTCTTGTTGTTCTGCTCATGTATATTTCTTGTTGTTCTGCTTATGTTGTCTGTTTCTTGTTGTTCTGCTCATGTATATTTCATGTTGTTCTGCTTATGTTGTCTGTTTCTTGTTGTTCTGCTCATGTATATTTCTTGTTGTTCTGCTTATGTTGTCTATTTCTTGTTGTTCTGCTTATGTTGTCTATTTCTTGTTGTTCTGCTTATGTTGTCTGTTTCTTGTTGTTCTGCTCATGTATATTTCTTGTTGTTCTGTATGTTGTCTATTTCTTGTTGTTCTGTATGTTGTCTATTTCTTGTTGTTCTGTATGTTGTCTATTTCTTGTTGTTCTGCTCATGTATATTTCTTGTTGTTCTGTATGTTGTCTATTTCTTGTTGTTCTGCTCATGTATATTTCTTGTTGTTCTGTATGTTGTCTATTTCTTGTTGTTCTGTATGTTGTCTATTTCTTGTTGTTCTGCTTATGTTGTCTATTTATTGTTGTTCTGCTTATGTTGTCTGTTTCTTGTTGTTCTGCTCATGTATATTTCTTGTTGTTCTGCTTATGTTGTCTATTTATTGTTGTTCTGCTTGTGTTGTCTATTTCTTGTTGTTCTGCTTATGTTGTCTGTTTATTGTTGTTCTGCTCATGTATATTTCTTGTTGTTCTGCTTATGTTGTCTATTTATTGTTGTTCTGCTTATGTTGTCTATTTCTTGTTGTTCTGCTTATGTTGTCTGTTTCTTGTTGTTCTGCTCATGTATATTTCTTGTTGTTCTGCTTATGTTGTCTGTTTCTTGTTGTTCTGCTCATGTATATTTCTTGTTGTTCTGCTTATGTTGTCTATTTCTTGTTGTTCTGCTCATGTATATTTCTTGTTGTTCTGCTCATGTATATTTCTTGTTGTTCTGCTTATGTTGTCTGTTTCTTGTTGTTCTGCTCATGTATATTTCTTGTTGTTCTGCTCATGTATATTTCTTGTTGTTCTGCTTATGTTTATTTATTGTTGTTCTGCTTATGTTGTCTGTTTCTTGTTGTTCTGCTCATGTATATTTCTTGTTGTTCTGCTTATGTTGTCTGTTTCTTGTTGTTCTGCTCATGTATATTTCTTGTTGTTCTGCTTATGTTGTCTGTTTCTTGTTGTTCTGCTCATGTATATTTCTTGTTGTTCTGCTTATGTTGTCTATTTCTTGTTGTTCTGCTCATGTATATTTCTTGTTGTTCTGCTTATGTTGTCTATTTATTGTTGTTCTGCTTATGTTGTCTATTTCTTGTTGTTCTGCTCATGTATATTTCTTGTTGTTCTGCTTATGTTGTCTATTTCTTGTTGTTCTGCTTATGTTGTCTATTTCTTGTTGTTCTGCTTATGTTGTCTATTTCTTGTTGTTCTGCTTATCTTGTCTATTTCTTGTTGTTCTGCTCATGTTGTCTGTTTCTTGTTCTGCTTATGTTGTCTGTTTCTTCTGGTTCAGTTTAATTTTGTATGTCTTGTTGTTCTGCTTATGTTGTCTATTTCTTGTTGTTCTGCTTGTGTTGTCTATTTCTTGTTGTTCTGCTTATGTTGTATATTTCTTGTTGTTCAGCTCATGTATATTTCTTGTTGTTCTGATTATGTTGTATATTTCTTGTTGTTCAGCTCATGTATATTTCTTGTTGTTCTGATTATGTTGTATATTTCTTATTGTTCAGCTTATGTTTTATATTTCTTCTTGTTCTGATTATGTTGTATATTTCTTGTTGTTCTGCTTATGTTGTCTATTATTTGTTGCTCTGCTTATGTTGTATATTTCTTATTGTTCAGCTTATGTTTTATATTTCTTCTTGTTCTGATTATGTTGTATATTTCTTGTTGATCCATGAGTTGATTATTCCTTGATCCTCCGGTATTTTATATGTTTCTGCTTGCTCCAGGTTGCATTCGAACAATAACTAATTTGAACAATGCCTGTGGCTATATGTTTTAATTGTTCCAGCTAAAGTATTATTCATTTATTCACTTCATATGGTATATAACTCTGCAGTATGCACCTGATGATGAGATGCAGCTAAATATTCCAGGCAATAATTTATGCAACATATTGTTTGTTGCTTCTGTGTTCAAATTCTCTGTTAAAACTTTCTACAACTCTTGTAATTTGACAGATATTAATTTTAGTCCATTGACAAAAAAAAAAAGAAGATTTGTGTTGCTTATTAATTTGTGGATGTTCATGTTTTGTAATTTCCTTTCAGATATTACTGAAGACATGTAGAATAGATTTTTATAAGTGTGAGTACATTTCCAATTTTTACAGTAATTTTTGCTTTATTTTTCTTCGCAGAACCAGAGTATTGTATGATCGTTATCCAGAAAGATGCAAATTAATATCAAGGACGGGTTCTTCCTGTTTCTGTGATGGTTGGAGAGATTTTTGAGCATTTTTCATTTGTAGTAAACAAGGAATAAGGTGATACATTGAAGTTTAGTTTGCAGCAGTATCTTTGAGTCGGTTGTTATATATTCTTTACCTGGGATCTTTTTTTCCTTATCCCCTCCCCCAAACAGCATTGCTTTGTACTATTTGCAGAGGCTAATATTTTTGGTGTATAATATTTTGTGAAGTTATTATTGTTTCTTTTTATTTTTGGTGTTGTGAGCAAGTTATGTGACAAACATAATAGGCACAAAGTGAAGTTTACAGTGAATCAAATATTTTTTTGAAGATGCGTTCACATTTTGTTTCAGGTTTTCTTGTGTGATATACAATTCTATAATTAATGTTTAACCCTTTTGAATAATAATTTATCCTGGCCTTCACATATTCTGTTGCTGAGTTTTATAAGGAAAAAGCTCTAGTTTCATATTATCATAAAGCTAAGAAGGTTAATCCAGCCAAAAAATACCAGGAAAACACTGAAACGTGCAGATTTTTCCGCTCATCTGTTAACAGGCATGTAGTGCTTCAAAAATATAGAACAAATGCTTGATGAACACAGAAGATGATGACATCATCATGCCACCTCTATTTCCAAGGAGCAAGATCTGTGTAGAGACATGAACTCCTCAGCCATTTGGCAAGGCCCAAGATGATGAAGGTGATTAATAATTAACATGTGACCCCAAATGTTAAATGAAATGCTTGAGAAAGACTGGGATTTCCAGGAGAGACAGAATATCAAACAAGATCAGAAATGTAAAAGGTATAAAATGTTAATTGCGTGCCCTTTACAGGATATTGTAGTCAACCCCAGCATTTATTAGCTGTTGGTGCTTTACAGGCAATGTTAGTTCAGTAGATCATCTTGAATCGATTTAAAGAAAGTAGCAGTTAAATTGAGCTTGTTAATAACTCTGTAGAGCTTGTCCTCACATGGAGCTGACTTGGGCATATTGCTTTCTATTCTGCGCATGTTGGACACTCCTGCAACAAATGTGTAGCTGTCATTTTACCAGTTCCAGTTACATTTATCTGTATTGCCTATCTTTAGTTTATTGAACAAGTGGTATTTCGGCATGTTATATCCTGTTCGGCATCTGAAGATTGTTACTTGTTCACTTTGGTGTAGTTTGTGGTATGCATCATCTTTCTGGTGACCTGGATGCTCTGATTCCTACTTGGTTCTGTAACTACTTCTTATAAATCTCTTGGCCTTATCATAGGTTATGTCTATGGATAAGAAGCATCTAAGATAACACATGGAACTCAAACTTAGGCTACCCCCACTCATACACTTAAGAACACAAGTGTGAATTGGGAAAACAGACATCATACACCTGGGTTAGGCATTGAGCAATCCCACTTAGCTGGATCAAACAGGATTATAGTCTATTCAGAAATTACACTCAGCCCCAAAGATTGCCTGAAAGAGACTAATGAAAGTACAACATTGTACACAACTGTACTGAAGAGACGAACTGTGTTCTTTGGTCACATAATGAGAAGAGAGGTATTGGAAAACTTCGTCATGACTGGACAAATTAGAAGAAGAGCAGGCAGACTGAGGGAAATTATGCTGGATGGCCTGTGACAGTGGCAAGGAACAGAATAAATAATTATTCTGCTTTTCAAAACAGGACACAATCAATTACGCAGTCTCATGTATACAATATTTAAGATTGACAAATCAGCCATGTGCACATGTGAATTTATGATGCAGACAGCAGATCATTAACAAAGTTGATCCAGAACACCAATGGCTGAAATATGTGGAGAGACATGAACGCCTGCTCAAGTTTGCAGGACACATGCTGATGATGATACTTTGCCCAGAATATTGGACCTACAGGTTCGGGGGACCAGAAGGGGAGCAAAGAACAGTAACACTGTAACCTGCCTGCGTGTCCAAAGAGGTGACTAATGAGGTTAGTGTGAAGGCTGGCTACTTCATCTCATAGAAAACTTAGCTATAAAATTGAACCAATCATAAACAAGTCTACAAAAGGCTTTGCGTTGGTTGGTTGAGGGCCCATGCTTCATTGGGAGATGAAAGGCAGAAGGAGAGGAAGGTTCAAAGGTTCACATTGTTGTTGTTGTCATCATTTGTAGATGTTCAGTTTGTAAAATGTTCGCAGTGTGTTCATGAGAAGTACTAGTTTCCTGCCAGGTTTTTACGAAGTTGTATTGTTTAGATTTAGTAAACCATATATTTTTATGGCAATACCTGCATTTGTTTTTTGCACAATTTACAATGTTCTTATTTGAATATACAACATTTTCAGTGTTACCACTGGCCAGGCATATTCTTTTCTGTAGCATGTGTTAGATATTTCAGCAAGAAATTGAGGTCATGCCCAGGAAACACATTTACAGTTTATTCAAACTGACCATGAGCTAGTTTGAGTTTGAAAGAATATTAGAAATATCATTGATGGACAAACAGGCAGCTTCATTATTTATGTGGCCAGGTCATGAATTTAAGGCCAAGTAATGCTTCAGTGCAGATTATTTTGTGTCTTGTGTCTCTTTAATGTTGTCTACATGCACAAATTATGGATGTATGAAGTGAGATGGCATTCCATTTGTATAATTTATAAACCCTGTTTAACTTCTACATTTAAAAAGTTATCATTTTGTTATTTTGTGTGTGTGTTTTGTTGTTGTAGAATTAGATAATATGGGGGGGGGGGGGGGGGGGGGGGGGGGGGGGAAGACAGGGTGAATGGACAAGGGCACATGATATAATAATCGGAAACACCATCTTTGAGCAACACCCTAGATGCCTTTGGACATGGAAAAGACCAGAAAACAATTTCCATAATGAAATTGATTACTTACTTTTAAGTAATCAATTTCCAAACAGCTTACTGACAGTAAAAACAACACCAGAAGCAGTTTTCGACAGTTTATCAGTAATTGAAAAACTAAGAACAAAGCTGTAGAAATTAAAGTAGACTCCCTCCTACCATAGATCAGTTCCATGGACAGAACAGAACAAATTATTATTCTGTGCTTTGAAACAAGACACAATCGATTATGCAGCCTTATGTATACAGTAGTTAAGATTGGCATATCAGCCATGTATTCATGTGGATTGGCGCCACAGACAGCAGATCACATACTCCAATACAGCCCCAATTACAACAACTTCTTCCTCTTTCGTTCACTTGAAATTTATTGTCTACATCTGCTATGTTATCTTAAATACTTCCCCGAAAACAACATTTCTTATTCTTTCGTTCACTTCAAATTTATTGTCTATGTCTGCAATTTTGTCTCTTGTATAAACTATAGGACATATTGGGCAAACCTTGTGGCCTAGAGACACAACAGTGGAAACTTAAATTGACAGACCACTAAGTAAACCAAAGAAAAAAAAAAGACAGTCTTATACAAGAGACAACATTTCAGATATAAACAATTTATTTCAAGCGAACGAAAGAAAGAGAGTGGAAAAGAAGAAGCAACAAAGACATTTATGATCTGTTTAAGTCCCCGCTAATCACTGGTATCATGAAGGCTAATATACTGCAATGGCTGGGGCATATAGAAAGAATGGAAGATAATAGGGAAACAAAACTTGCTTACACTCAGGACGTAAATGACCGCAGACCCAGAGGTAGACCAAGAAGACAGTGGAGAGATAATATACATACAGACCTACAAGCACTTTGGAATCAGTGACTGGCAAGAGAAGGTCAACCAGAGAGATGAATGGAGACGGCTTGTATCTGCAACAAAGAACCTCAATGGCTCGGAATGCTGAAGAAGAAGAAGAAGGACGAAAGAATAAGATTACCCAACAGAATAGAGTATATTAAATAACAACCTCTAGAGAATGGAGATCAAGGCTGCTACTGAAAAAGTTAGTTGCATATCCTTTATAGGATATCACAGTCAACCCCAGTATTTTTTGGCTGTTTGTTATTTCTTGGCAAGTTTACGTTCAGTAGTTTGCCAATGCTTTCTGAACAACCGGGTATTCATACTATTGTATGAAAATCAAGCAAGGCGATCTGCTTCCAAATCTCCAGAAGATGTGTTTCGAACGCGGCGTTCAGGATTACTTTAATGGCTTGTCAATAAGTCACGCTTTCTTCTTCTTCTTCTTCTTCTTCTTCTTCTTCTTCTTCTTCTTCTTCTTCTTTTTCTTCTTCTTCTTCTCTGTGATAAGCATTTGCTTTGCCTGGTGCATAGCATCAATTGTAGTGGCTGCCACTTGTGGAGGCTTTAAACCTTCAGGAACTTGTGTGGATCAGTAGTCCAATTCATGCAGGGATGTGTAGAAATGAGAGAATTGGAATGTTCGCTTCAAAGGCAATAATCATTAAAGGGCTAAATGCGAGAAAAAAAATCGACTTCATTGCACTGGGTTTACCTCCATCTGGCTTGGTCTCTCTCAGGAGAATGTCCAGCCGCCTGCCTACAGCATTGCACAAAGTGTGAACTCTGTATTTCAATTGATGACCCCCATAGGTCTCAGGAAAAACTGCACCTATGATCTGAACAATGAAGTCCAAAAGGGAACCAATATCTACATAAATCAAGGTAGCTAGCTTGACCAATTGGCCATGGAAATTACCCCTTCCCCCCAAAATCTGGTCAAACTGATCATTGGGACATAGAAATTGGACAGTAAGTGACTGCTTGGTTCATGGTGACACATCTCTTGGAGAATATTTTCGATTACATCTGTTACAGAGGGGAATCATGTTCGGATCTGGTCAGATTAATGGTTCTAATGAAGTGGGGAATCAAGTATGGAACAGGTTGAGTCGCCCAGCTACTGAGTTAAGTGCTTGGAGCGACACTGTGAGCTGTGGATTTTGTGTGGAGTGCTTTCACATCTGTCAGTGGATTTGTATTGTGAACTGCATGTTCAGACAATGGCGGTGGCCAGTTGTTGAATTAGATAGTTTTGCATTATTCAGTAATGTCTGTGAAGCTGCTGCTTTTCTAGTGACCGCTGCTTCCATTGGCGATGAACTGTAATTTTCGTGGCGGACTGTTGTGCTGGCTTCTGGCAGCAGCCTTATGCATGTAGTTGCCTGTGTGTGCTGTTGATTTGTCCGTGCTGCTGTTTGTTCCACTTTTCACATGGGCCAGTGAGGATCATTTTGTGTGATATTCACATCGTGACAACTGGAAAGATCGAGGGGAAGAGAGGCAGGCGCAGACCAAGAGAAATAATGCTGGATGGATTGAGACGGTGACGTGGAGGAATATCATCAGCAGAGTTGATCTAGAAAACCAAGTACCGAGATCTGTGGAGAGACACAAACGCCTATGCCAGTTGGCATGGCACTTGATGATGATGATGGTTGATGGATTTCGTTGGTTGGCATGTCAGCCTACAAGATCTTGCTCATCTGTTCGTTCAGTTGTGCTTTCTGACCTTGAAACTGTTTCTTTTCCAGTTGGGATAATGTTCTGTTTGCTTGTCTACTCCATCCCATTCGTATGTTACTGTTTCCTCTGCTGTTGGCGTTGCTTCTTTCAGCTATAGCAGCGTGGCCTCTGTATTTCATCATCATCATCATCATCATCATCATCATCATCATCATCATCATCATCATCTATACAGACATATGGATTCTCTCCCGCTGTTGTTGCTTCCATCACGTTACAAGTGCTACGTGGTCTCGAGGTATGGTGTCCGCCTCGAGTGCTGGAGGTCCCGGGTTCAAGCCCCGGTAAGGACCGGAATTTTTTCACGTAGACTTCTAGTAATAAAATTTCCCCTGGTCTCTGGGTAGTGAGAGTGTATTGTTTCGCACGTAAAAACATCCCTTGGCAGTTGGAAATCGAAAAAGAGTAGCCTAACGGCGCTGCCCGGGGAAAATTTCGAGATAAAAATCTACCCAAAGTATTTCAGGATCCTCGCCGGTGCTACGGAGTTCATGCACTGAGCTGAAGCCTCTCCAAACTCAGGTTTGAGATAGGAGGAGAACGGAGCACTTATGGGTTACACCCGTGTGCCGTGATGTTGATCCATCGACTAAACTAAACGTTGTGTTGTCACACCTATTCTTTCTGACTTAAACATTGGCTGTTTGTTTTCGTCTGAGTTTCTTTCGGACCATTTCTGGTTGTTGAAGGAGGGGGGGGGGGCGTAGCAGATCACACCTCCCCATAAGTCTACACGTTTCTGTTCCCGTGCTCCCTGTATTGGTAAAACTAAACAGGTAGTTTTTGTTACATCCGCAAAGAGGACTCTCCGCTGGCTGTTGAAGAGAAGGGACGGAGGACGTATGTGAATGTCCTGAGCGCGGTGATGCCAGTTCTTGACTTAACACAACTGAATTCGACAAAGAAGAATAGCTTGGCGGGAGAAGTAAACAAACAAAGCAGTATTTAAAAACTAGGATTGAATTAAACATTACTCACTGAGATCTTCGGCAACCATTTAATTCACTTCGACTACTTGAAAAGACAATTCTTAGTTAAAGGCTGAAGGATGCGTTGAGGAAAAGTTGAGGGAACACGTGCATGAAGAAAACGTTACAAATGGGTTGCCAACATCAAGAGATGGACAGAAAGAAGCATGTATGGGTGCATTTTTTTTAAAGATATAGGACACAGTGTTAAAGACTCGTTAAGCTAACCTTCATTGTGGAGATTACTTGATAATGTCAGCCAGTGTCTAAATATAGCTTTATTTGTGTATTACTTTGACGAATTCTCCAGTTCTCACATAAAGTACATGTCATTTCCTACACCAGCTAAGGGTTAGGGGAACTCCGATCACGTGAGAACTATTACATATCACAAGTCGAACCCAATTTGTTGTGAACGTCATCAAATTTGTAGCAGGGGATTCCCTGCAGAGACAGCCCACAATTGCTGTCTCAATTTCACAGTATGACTAGTTCACTCACCGAGTTTCTCAGCACATGTCATGAGAAAACAACTAGACACAACCACTGACATAAACACAACATGCCTATTGTCAGGAGTATTCAGCACCCGGCCAGAGCGGAAAGGAGAAAACGGTATTTACGTAAGTACAAAACAGGTCCCATCATTTGAACAGCTGAAACTTTGAATTTGTGGTCACTGATGGTTCTGATTCGTTCAAGTTTCAAGTTTTCATTATTTAATTAATTTACCTGTGCAAAATTTATCCCCAACTCCTCGCCATTTTCTCTCTATCATAAACCACATATACTGCCTCTCTAGCTGTCATACTAATCATCATCATCATCATCATCATCATCATCATCATCATCATTGTGTCTTGCTGACTGGCGACCATGCTTCTCCACAAACTAGTGTTGTTGTCATACGTACCTCACTTGTCCAGTCTCGAAACCACGTGCCGTGTGCTCATCCTCGTCTCCGCACACTTCCTTCCAGAATTGTCCATGCTAGACTTTCAGCACTTGTTTGTGTCCTCAGTATTTTATTTCCCTCAATGTTTTTTTGTCTTGATAACCACTCTCTTCTTGGTCGAGTTCTTGTGGGCAGATCTGTTTGTTCTCCTTTCTGTTCAATAGAGAGAGTGGTGAGAGAAATATAAAGAGAGAGGAGAAAGAAGTAGACAGAGAGAGAGAGAGAGAGGGGGGGGGAAAGAAATAGGACAGAGAGGAGGAGAGAAAAATAAAGAGAGTTGGGGAGATGGGGTGAGAGAGGGGAGAGAGAAATAGACAGAGAGAGGGAGAGAGAGAAATAGACTGAAAGAGTGGGGGAGTGAGAGAGGGGAGAGAGAAATTGAAAGAGAGGGGGGGGGGAATAGAAAGAGAGGTCAGGGAAGTGAGAAAGTGAAAGAGAAAAATAAAAGATGAGAGAAATAGAAAAGAGACGGAGTAGGGGAGAGAAAAAGATGGGGGGGGGGGAGTAAACAACACACACATAACACTGAAAAACAAATAAAGACTATTACAGGACGTTTTACTGCAGTATAGATCATCTGCACGGAAACAAACAGACGCAGGTGTTACAAAACTATTTATCAAAACTGGAAGGAACATACACGTAAAATGTATGCAGCGTGTCAACATAAGGGGTGAAATAGAGGAATTAACGTTTGGTAGATAAATAATAGACAAGAGAGTCATGGGAAGACAGAGACAGTTGTATGTAGACAACTTAGCTGATTCAGTGCCGCAGGATAATATGTGATCTCTCATTTTGTTTGACAGAAGGACGAAATATCGCCATACTAGGGTCATCGTGTATTTGTTTCGTTTCGCGGCATCTTCCGCAATTTCAATGCTCAACGCGCGAAAATTTACATGATAAAATTAGTTCATGTGATTGTGTGGCATGTCTGGTCAAAACCTAGGTTTTATTTGGCAGTGAATCAAGTTTATCAGCTGGGCAACAAATGATAATAGAAGCAACAACAACGTAGTCAAAATATCCCACGGCAGAACATGGAGAAGCACGTTGCCCCGTTGTATGCTTGAGATCAGGCATGTGAAGAAGAAGAGTGAGGGGAAGAAAGAGGAAGAAGAAGACTTAGCGGCAGTAGTAATAATGGTAGTAGTAGTAGTAGTAGTAGTAGTAGTAGTAGTAGTAGTAGTAGTAGCACAGCAGTTGTAGTAGTAGTAGTAGTAGTAGTAGCAGTAGTAGTAGTAGTAGTAGTAGTAGTAGCACAGCAGTTGTAGTAGTAGTAGTAGTAATGATAGTAGAAGACTTCGTAGCAGCAGTGGTAGTAGTCTAAAAAGTTGCACATCGTTTACAGGACGTAGCAGTCAACCCCATCATATTTTGGCTGTTTGTGATTCCTGGGCAAGGGTTACGTTCAGTAGTTTGACATTGGGCTTTCTGAACGACGCGGTCACTCACTGCCATTTCATACCAATCCAACTCACAGACAGTTCTGGCTGCCAAATCCCCGCAGCGATGTTCGACGAACGCAGCATGCGGGATTACAAACTACATCCATAACTCCTTCACGGAACGGTATATATTAATTAGCAAATAAGCCGGAGGCGGCGGGTAATTGGTAGTAATTAGTCAGTAGGTCAGTAGTGAATGTGTAGTATTAAGACAGGAGGAACCGCAGAAACAGCAGCAGTAGTAATAGTAGCAACAACAGACGCAGTGGTGGTGGTGGTGGATGATGACGAAGAAGAAGGATACTCAAAACATTTATTATACCAAGGAAAGAGTTAAAGAAACACGTGTTGAGGACAACAACAGGTGAAACTGGATGCATAACGGCCACGCGCACACAGAATCCTAGCCGAGCCTCACATTCACTGACAACGAGCTGCACCGTTACCAAACCAACAAATATTTGTAATAGGCTATTCACTCGTGGCCGGTCCGACCAGGCTAGAATGGCCAAACATTGGCCATTACGTATGACGTTTGACACCCAGGCCATACTTCTCTTGACCTAAGCATTCACCCATCAAACGTGGATAAGGCCGCTGCCAAGGTCTCTAGTAGTAAGCAGCGCTGAATTTATATTCGACGTTGTTTATATCTCGGACAAGTATATTTTCAGGTGAGGTTACAGTTGACGATGTGTGTATATTTGAATATAGTTTCATACATAATAGTATTGATAGTATAGTATTACACAGCTGTTTCATGTTATCTATAAACACGCGATCTATAAATAAAGAGCACGTGTTAAAACTGGGACACCACTATTTTTAAATTTGGCTGATAGGGGGCGGAAACCTTGAATGACACATCATTGAAGCTGGTAATTTTCCTAGCGTTAAAACTCAGGGCAGTTTATAACACTAGGGAATTTGTGGAAGTCGAAGGAAATTAAACCCTGTACCATACTTAGAATGTTTAACTCTAAAACGTAAAATCCGTACATCTGTCACAGCTCAGCGATAAAGTACAGCTGCGCAGATCAGAATTGAAGCATGTTAATTGAGACATTTCCATACGTGCTTCGTCTTCGCCTGCAACAACCAGCGACGAGTTTCAATACTAAAGGTAGCGCAGAAAATTCAGGCGGCGTCTGGCGCCTGTCTTGTTCATGTCTCCTGATCAGTCCCTGCCTGTCGAGTCATTCTCTTCAGGCCATCACGATTTTTCGAAATACGTGTGTTGTATATTTCAGCTTGAAGGATTTCTCTAATTACTTTAGTTTATGTTGTGTGATTTCTGCAGTGTGTACCTGACGAGATGCAGCGAAATATGCCAGACAATAAATTGTGCAATCCATTGTCATTGTGTCTTCGTTATTCAAATTGGGGGGGGGGGGGGGCTGCGTGGTCTCAAGGTATGGTGTCCGCCTCGAGTGCTGGAGGTCCCGGGTTCAAGCCCCGGTGATGACCGGGATCCTTTTCTCGTGGATTTCTAGTAATAAAATGTCCCCTGGTCTCTGGGTAGTGAGATCGGACGCCCGTGTGTATTGTTGCGCACGTAAAAAATCCTTTGGCAGTTGGAAACCGAAAAAGATTAGCCTAACGGCGCTGCCCGGGCAAAATTTCGAGTTAAAAATCTACCCAAAGTATTTCAGGATCCTCGCCGATGCCACGGAGTTCGTGCACTGAGCTGAGTTTCTCCAGACCCAGGTTTGAGTTAGGAGGAGAATGGAGCACTTATGGGTTGCACCCGCGTGCCGTGATGTTGATCCATCGACTAAACTAAACTATTCAAATTTACTACGGGGAAAACTGTTTTGAATTTTTCGAAATGTTTGGATTATAAACGTGGAGATGGACTAACTAAAACAATTAATATTAAAATAAACATATCCCTTAATTGTTACTTGCGCAGAATCGAAGGATTACTACTATATAAATTATCAACGTTAAGCTGATAAACAGAACTAAACAAATACCAGCCAATCAAAAAATGAAAAAGAAAAAAGAGCCGCGATGCGTAGACACGCACATAGTCAGAAAACTTGATCATATTGTAATTCCCTTGTCCACAACCCACGGGGTCAACAAAATAGAGGGAGATTTAAAAACACGGATGGGCAAATTAGAGATAGAAATAAATAATAGGTGGGACGCAGAGGTGTTTCCATGGCACCAGGGCCAGGTTTTATACTGGCCATGATCTACTATAGTGTGTTTTTTTTTTTGTTGCCTCAATATAAAATTGAATATCTCAGTAACCAACTGATGGAAAATGAATGAGATTTAGTATATAACCTTATCATTATGTCCACCCAACAAAAAAAAAATTTTGTTCTGGAGATTTTACAGCAGATTTCAAAGTTAGTGTTATATGCGGTAATACTTAATTATGACTAGGATTACGTCATGATCTTTAACAGTATTACAGCTTCACCAAGACACGTAACCGCATTTTTTAAAATTTTCATGTGATTTTCCGTTTTGAAACAAACAGCGCGAAGATTCAGAGGTGTCTCCAAATGGGGGTCTTCATGAAACGTGATTATATAAATAAATTAGCCGACAAGGCCCGGCTTCTGGCTGGGATCTATCTATCTTATCTATCTATCTATCTATCTATCTGTCTGTCTGTCTGTCTGTCTGTCTGTCTGTCTGTCTGTCTTTCTGTCTTTCTGTCTGTCTTTCTGTCTGTCTTTCTATCTGTCTTTCTATCTAATCTATCTGTCTGCCTGCCGGCCCACCCACCGACCCACCCAGTCAGCCAGCCATCCATCCACCCACCTACCTTTCTACCTACCTACCTACCTTTCTGTCTGTCTGTCTGTCCGCGCTATTAAATATTGATAAAAGTTACTGGAAAAAACGTCAGGACCATGTGTTGAAAGAGGAAGAGGACTATTGGAGAAAGGATGGATTTAATTTTATGCAACCAAGAGCAATCATCAACCTACTGGAATCGTCCGACACAGATCAGATCGCAGACCTTAATCTACATACACACTTACTGGGATATTTTGCTCCAACTATTCAGATGAATTGCAGGCCCTAAACATTACAGCATCAGCATCAGCTGAAGAAACAAGAAGGAAATGAAAAATAAGGTAAGAAATATATTCCTTCTACTTTCCTGTTAATTTACAAATTATTTACCCCATGCCTCTAAATTCTCTGTCTTTACTAATATTACACATTGCACCCCTCTCGGGAATCTCCGTGGTGAAGTCGTCAAGCCGTCTGACTCGGGCTCCGAAGGTTGTATGTTCGATTCCGGGCCGCGTCCTTCATTTCACGAGTGCATTTTTTCGGAGACTCCCGAGGGTCGTCGCTGGAACTACGGAGTTTGTGCTATGTGCGACGCTTTCCGCGCTGTGGAAAGAAACTGAGCCATATGGGATAAAAACCCGGTACAATGCAGCCGACCCTGTCGATTTTAAGTTAGTTCTTTCATTGCACCCACTCCCATACGAATCCGGATACGCCTGTGTGTGTCAACAGAATTGACATGTCTCACATTACCGTAAAAATAACTTCGTTAGCGAGAAATCATTAGTTGTTCAGCAAAAGATCAAAGGAATGTCGCCGCTTTCAATGATTTAAGTTGTTTTTGGATCTTTCAAAGACATATTCCTTGGGTGGGGGTAAATATAAGACGGCTGGAACAATTTCATAACGATGCAACAAACAGTTTTCAAAATAATTGATCGTGAATGAAGGCAACCAAATGTGGACATACTATAACACGTCCTCGCCGTGCGTCCTGGGCAACAGGTCCCTTCGGGGTACTGGCTAACGTAGTTAAGATCGCTGATTCTCCCGAAGTCGGAGAGTATCTGCCTGCACGGCAAGAAACCACCAGTCTGTACACCAATAAGCCAGACATGGGACAGCGGATACTCACGCAAACCTCAGTCCGGTATAACATCACACTGATGGTTGGACAACAGGATGCCTTCATCCGACATACAGGACTTCACTCTGGAGTTCACAGCCAGCGAACACAAGCAAGCAAGCAATACTATAAAGACCACGGGGGAGCTGAAAGAGATAGCAAAGTATAGGGCAGTTTAGCGCGGGTAGATTGGATTGAGGAAGACACATGTTATGAGAAAGAAATAACACAATGTAATATACGGGTAAATGGGAATATTCTTGAACAAGTGAATCGGTACAACTATCTCGGAACAGTCGTAGTCTTAACAATATATCCTTGACCTTGCCTTGAAAGTTAGAAAAAGAGATCTTGCATGTTACATAGAACCAATCTTTACATACGCTTGCGAATCCTCGTCAATTAGTAAACAGAGGAAACATTCATTGGAAACTTTGGAGATGCGGTTTTTATAGAAAAATGCTGAAAATTAATTGGACAGCTAGAATGGGCAATCTCGACATTCTGAGAGAAACTAAGTCGTAAATACAACTTACCACAAACATCAGAAAGAAACAGTCATATTTTTTGTGCCCACATTTTGAGAAGACAAAAACTGGAACATGTTGTGGCAAACGGAAAGATTTGTGGAAAGAGAGATAGAGGAAGACAGCATGAAAAAAATTCTTGACAGTCTTGTGTCATGGCACGGAAGGGAGTCAACACGCGAATTGATCCATGCCCTCGGAGATCGCAGTTTGTGGAGAGGCATGGTCGTCTACGCCAGCCGGCAAGGCAATAGATGATGATGACTTCTGCATGACGTGTGAATATGAATGACTTTAAACAAGGAACGGCAGTCATTTTGCTGTCAGGAAATGATTGCGTAATTTATTTTGTCGGCAGGCAGTGCTAGGACTAAGGCCTCATCATGAAAGAAGTCCTGCTTGACTGTGCTCAGGTGTTGTGGGACTTCACCAGGCTCAATCAGATACCTACACAGGTGAGTGTGTCGCATACCTTTTGCGGTGAGTGTGTGCTTCTTTCTTTCTTTCTTTCTTTCTCTGTCTGTCTTTCTTCCCTTTTTCCTTCCTTCCTTCCTTCCTTCCTTCCTTCCTTCCTTCTAAACATTCAAGTTATCATCAGTCATCACCAACTACACTGCCAGTGTTGACGCAGGCGTTCATGTCTCTCCACAGATCTCGATATTTGGTGTATAAGTAGTGGGGATGTGTGGGTGGGTGCGGCAAGTGTGTGTGGATAGGTGCAGGATGTGTGGTTCGGCGGGGAGATTTGTGTGGGTGGGGAAGTGTGTGTGGGGGATGTGTGCTTGGCTGGGTGGTTGGGGAGTAAAATACAGTAGCAATAATAGCAGCAACAGCGGCAGTAGTAGTAGTTGTGGTGGTAGAGAAGACGAAGAAGAAGAGTACTCAAAACATTTATTATACCAAGGAAAAATTGGAAAGAGTTAAAGAAACACGTGCTGGGGACAACAACAATAACTCACCCACAGAATCCTACCACCTCAGTAGTATAAGTAGGTGGGTGGTGGAGGATATGTGGGTGGGTGAGTGTGTGTTGGTTATGGGAGTGTTACATAAGTGCTACACGCGACTCCACAAATAAGTGCTACATGAGAGACTTTGGTATCTAACTTTCATCCTTTGTCCCACAGAACACACTGACTGCTTCAAATGAAAACGTTAAAAGTGTGATAGAAATTACAATAACCATTGTCTTGTAACATGTCAGTATTGATGTTAAGGATCTCAAGAGTGTTAAGCAAGTGACATCACAGTGCAGACGAACACAATGATGTCATAAGGACCATTTAAAGATGGCCACCCCACTTTTGATATGCACCAAAGAGGAGCAGCGTTCTGTTATTTGTTTTTTGATCAGTGAAGGGGTGAAACCTATATAAATTTATCAGCGAATGAAGGTCCAGTATGGTGATGCATGCCTTTCAGTCCAGGAAGTTTGTGATTTGTGAGTGGAGTAGGAAGTTTCAAAATGGCGTGAATTCTGTGACAGAGTGTTTACGACCGAGTCAGGCACACTGAGGAGTAACCCCAGGGCCAAATTTTCTACAGGAATCCAAGCACTTTATTGGTGCTGGAGGACTTGCATTGAACGCAGTGGTGACTACATCGAACAATGATACATTTGTTCTATATTTTTTAAGAATATATTCACACACGCATGCATGCATACATGCACATGCACGCACGAACGCGCGCGCGCGCAATTAAGGTTTTCATTGGAAGCCCCCTTGTAATAACAGAATGGTGAATCAATGGGTGGTCATTGCTGCTGACATAAGATAAGTAAGGTCAAGGACCCCTTTACACACTTTAAGTCACAAAGGGCATATGGTGTTAGGCCCATATTTTATTAGACCAATCGTCATTGAGTGCGTGATGTGGTTGGTATCCCACTGGTCGCCTTCACTTCCCAAGACATTTCCTGGTACCCAAGTTAGGCTGGAACGACCACAGATCATTAAAAAAAAACTGTCTTGATGCGATCATGTGGGATAAAACCCGGTGCAATGAAGTATATTCTCTGCTTTTAACTAATTCAGTGCCAAAGGATAATATATCACTAAATGTGATTTACCATTTGGACTGAAGGACAATATATTGCCACACTCGGTCATTGTGTTATTTATTTTGTTTCGCGTATTTTCTGCAGTTTTAATATTCAATAATTGGAAATTTATATGTTAATACTTGTTCATTTGATTGTGTACCGTGTCTGACCCAAACCTAGTGTTTGTTTGGCACTGAATCAGTTAAATTTTACCTCTTGAGATCCTTACACGGTTTGAACTTGGTTTTGAATGTGTCAGAGACAGTAAAATCTGGTCATGTTGTCTTCTCTAGAGTCAGGTTATGATTGTCCTTGGGAATGATGACCCACGCTGTGCGGAGCATGCTGCAGAACTGTTCCTGGAGGGCTGGGCAGATTTTGTCATCATCTCTGGCAAAGAGGGCACAGGAACTAGAGGTAGGTTTACCAGCTGGCAATGTGGCAACTTGTTTATAATCTACTGCAGTGGTTTTGGTTGGGTGGTCAAAAAGTGAGATAGCTTTCTTTCTCTACTCTTCTTGCTTTCTTTCTACTAATTTCTCTGTCCTCCCCAGCTTCTCTCCTCTCTTTACTCACTCCATTTTCCCACTAATACTCCTCTCTTGTTGGTGTTGACTGCAACGTCCTGTAAAAGGATATGCAATTAACTTTTTAACTCCTCCCTTACTCCTCTGTATATACTCTTGTCTCTCTCTCACCTCTATTTCTCTCTACTCTCATACCTCTCCTCCTGTACTTCTCATCCCCTCGCTCTCTACTCTCTGTTCCTATATGCCTCTCCCTCCCCCGATGTGTCTCCACCTTGCCGTGGTGGGGGAGCTTGAGTGTCCCGTTGACCCCATGTGCTTGCCGATGGGTGAAAACTACATATCGGACAGCGTATGGGATAGGGACCAGACTAAGAGAGACACAACCTGCTGCTCTGCAGGAGACTGAGGATAGCAGTCAAAAGTTTAAATCAGGCGCATGAAGGCAGTTCTTGTTTCGGACAATACTCTAAGGCTCTCTGTCGAGGGTTTAGGCTGAACGCCTCTAAGCCACAGACCCTCGGATCTGAGAGTCGGGCCGATATCCACCTACCGAAAAATTGGAATCGAGATACTGAGCAAGCTACATGCCCAGTTCTGACACTTGTTTGAAGGCTCTCAGCTGAGGTATATGTTGGATTCCCGGATGAGATGGCCTGGCCGTTTCTCACTGACTGCTGCACGAAGGTAAGGTGCTGAGCCGGCAGCACATGTAGCCTACCTCGTGAGCGAGTACAAAAAGTCAGTAAAATGCCCCAGTCGAAGGAAATGGTTACGAAAACTGTCTGTATCTAACTCATAGAGAGTGTAGATAAAATTGGAGAAACGTCTCAATAACGCGAAATGGAACGCACGGCGAGCGGTCCAAAGTCAAAAGCAAAAGCTTACCGAGTGGATGTCGCCCGCAGTCTGACCGCCCCTGGAGCTCACTTGAGCGACCAGTGGCAAGCGAGATGCCCAATACATGGAAGTGAGGAACTAAAGGAGCCATGAGCAGGACGTGGCAACTCCTCGGGTGAGCCCAGTCTCGGAGCAATATGTGCCGGCTCTGCAATTATGGAAGCCTCCTTGGATAGCGAGGGACTGCCCATTGTCTGCCCCTGCCTTCCCTTGAGGGCCGACCGCGATGTCGTTGGTCGTTCTATCTTGACCAGCTGAGATGTGGGCGACATCACAACAGTCTAACGTGCCTCGAAATCAGAGGAAGGTTAACCTCATTAAAAAATGCCCGCCGGAAGTCGGAAGTGTCGTCCTACGGGTGGCAAACTAAAAATTGACACTACGCAATTACGTCCGAGTGAAATGTCATCGTCCGAATGTCTCTCGTGCTAGGAACAGCTCTGACTACCTAGTTTCCGAATGCCGCTCTTGTTCGGAACAGCTCTGACTAGGTAGTTTTCCGAATGTCCGCCGTGCCTGGAACAGCTCTGATGGGTACAGGGACAAGCACATGTCCGAAAACTCGCTTAGTGGAAACCAACCGCAGAGCTGACTGGTTTGTGCAGGAACGGCCCAGGGCGAGAGAAACGCCCAATATATTGAAGTGAGGAATTAAAACAGCCATGAGCAGGACGTGACGATTCCCTCGGTAAACCCAGCACCAGAGCGTTATGTGCCGGCTCTGCAATTATGGAAGCCACCCAGGATGGCGGAAAATGCTATGGACTGTCCCTGCCTTCACTTGAGGGATGACCGTGTAGTCTTCGACTGTTCCAACTTGACCAGCTGAGATGTGGACGGTACCACAAAAGTGAGAGTCTCCCAGGATTGCTAACCTGGTCAAAAATGCACGCTAAAAGTCGGATGTGTTGGCCTGAGGGTTTCGACCCGAGGGTGCCTAACCAGACACACCGCAATCACATCTGAAAAAATCACTCCGGATGAACGCAAAGAAGAAGATATGCCTCTCCTCTCTTTATTCTCTCCTCCCCTACTTCATCCTAGAGTAATATCTAACCTCGCACTCAACTCATCTACAGAGTATTTGTGTCAGCTGAGGAAAAGCGCAGCAGGTTTATTTAATTTTAGGGATTATAATCAGGTTTACTTTATGACATACAAACAGACAGTTGTTTTTTAGAGAGACAAATAAACAGACAGACAGGTAAAGGGATGGATAGATTTATAGGTTGATGGATGGATAGAGGCACAGATAGATAGACTGAAGCCATAGACAGAAAGATGAAAGGATAGATGTACAATAGACAGTCAGGCAGGCAGAGAGATGAACAGACTATCAATAGATGGACAGTGGGATGGATGCAGGGGACAGACAGACAGGAATGTATGAACAGACAAATAGAGATATGGGTAAATTGACAAACATATGGATGGATGTGTGGATAGATGGTTGGACAGACAATCAATCAGACAGACAAATTTACACAGATAAATAAAATTAACCCACTGCCACATCTTGCTTCTCTCTAGGAAAACTGCCCATGAACAAAACTGAAGCAGACGTATTTTGCGAGATAATGGTATCAAAGGGTGTCCCAAACAACAAAATCTTCCTGGAGAAAGAAGCAACCAACACCGGTGAGAACATCCGGTTCTCCCAGCGCATGCTTGAAGGAATGGGTTTGAAACCCAAGACAGTTATGATCGCCACCAAAAGTTTGATGGAGCTTCGGGCAGCACTGACCTTTCAAAAACAGTGGTTAGGGTCT
Organism: Cepaea nemoralis; assembly: GCA_014155875.1. Lineage (NCBI taxonomy): Eukaryota > Metazoa > Mollusca > Gastropoda > Stylommatophora > Helicidae > Cepaea > Cepaea nemoralis. The sequence goes on along the minus strand of JACEFZ010005527.1, from coordinate 135,349 downwards.
GAAAAAGTGCATCTCTGTGTGTCCTCCCCTCCTCTGTCACTCCTGGAGTATCCCAGCCCCAATGTTGGCACGCTGGATGAGGTGGTGGTTTTTCTGATGGAGATATTTGAGAAGTTCACAGACTACGCCAGATGTGGGCACCAGGCACCTGTTGAAATCCCTACATATGTACAGAGAGCATACTCCATGCTGGCAAAACAAAGAAACGGTTGTTAAAACTGGCCGCTCCTAGATCAGAATATCTAGATTATGAATTAATCACGTCCAAATTCCAGACTGTACAGAGAGCATACTCCATGCAGGCAGAACAGAGAAACAGGGTTGTTAAAAATGGCCACTCCTGGATCAGAATATCTAGATTGTGAATTCATCATGTCCAAATTCCAGACTATACAGAGAGCATACTCCATGCAGGCAGAACAGAGAAACAGCGTTGTTAAAAGTGGCCACTCCTGGATCAGAATATCCAGACTGTGAATTCATCATGTTCAAACTCCAGACTGTACAGAGAGCATACTCCAAGGTGGCAGAACAGAAATAGATTGTTAAAACTGACTACTCCTAGATCAAGGTGTCCAGATTGTAAACTCATCATGTCCAGATTCCAGACTGTGTACAGAGAACATACTCCTGCTGTAAAAAGGCACAACGCAGTCACGTCTGAAAAAACTCTGGATGAACGCAGAAGAAGAAGAAGAAAACTATGACTTCACCATGCAAGAGAACGGGTCATAATTAGACAGTGACTTCACCATGCAAGAGAACGGGTCATAATTAGACAGTGACTTCACCATGCAAGAGAACGGGTCATAATTAGACAGTGACTTCACCATGCAAGAGAACGGGTCATAATTAGACAGTGACTTCACCATGCAAGAGAACTGGTCATAATTAGACTGACTTCATCATGCAAAATTAAGTTAAAGAAAAAGTGCAGGGCCCTCTTCCATGCCTTGAGAGGTCACAGGTATATTGTGTTAGACTCATATTTGTACAGAAGGTTGGCTGGTTTGTAGTTTTGTTGAAGACTATAAGTTTTAACTCAGAATGATGTTCAAGCTCTCGAAGCTCTGAAATGGTGTTCAAGCTCTCCAAGCTCTGAAATAGTGTTCAAGATCCCCAAGCTTTGAAATGGTGTTTAAGCTCTAAAATGGTCTTCAAGTGTTCCAAACTCTGAAATAGTGTTCAGCATGTTCAAGCTCTAAAATTCTCTTCAAGCTTTCCAAGCTCTGAAATGGTGTTCAAGCTCTCCAAGCTCTGAAATGGTGTTCAAGCTCTCCAAGCTCTGAAATGGTGTTCAGGATATTCAAGCTCTGAAATGGTGTTCAGGATATTCAAGCTCTGAAATGGTGTTCAAGCTCTCCAAGCTCTGAAATGGTCTTCAAGCTTTATAAGCTCTGAAACTGGTCTGGATCTATCTATTGGAGAGAGGGACTTTTCTCCTGAAATGGTACCAAACCATCTTCTCCATGAGAATGTTTTGCAGAGATCTTCTTCTCCTTTCCAAGCCCAGAGCAGGTCGACATGTTGGCTGGGTCTGCACTTCTGGGCGGCGGGGCATTGGTGCAGGATAAAGAAGCCGTGATCAGGGGTTCTTAGGGATCATGTGCTTAGTGCAGAAGAACAGGTAGATCACCACAGCCTGGAGAGAATGGTGCTGCAGGGATTGACCAGAGGTTCTGACCGACATACAGAACTCCGAGGAATGGCCAGACGGACATATAATCAGACTGCTACTGGTACTATAAGTATTGGAACTCTTCACTGGCTGGTGAGGTTGACTAAGCACGTAAGGGAATGTCCTGAGTGCTGCGATGTCAGTCCTTGACTCAACTCAACATCAAATCTAGAAACCTCAGGGGTGTACAAAACCAGTACTGCAACTTCACATCTGCAGAGAGGCATATTAGGATGCAACCAGGTCAAGATTCAGCACCGCACACACAGATCACCTGGGACTGGGATTAGGGTGGTATAATTTTTTCCAGGGATTTGGGTGTTTTATTGCCAGCAGAACCCAACCCAATGCCATCCTGTTGTATATTTATGTGTTTTTGTTTAAACACGGACACCATAAACAAAATATTGCATGATTTATTGCCTGGCATATTTCCCTGCATCTTGTCAGGTGCATACTGCAGAGTTATATATTAAATGAAGCAGACAAACAAATAATACTATGGCTTAAATGCTACGTACGTAGTTGTTGATATTGTTTGAATGTAAGTGAATATATTGTTTTGCTTCAATTGTCTTGTAAGCTCATATTGTTCTGTTTCTATTCTTATTTATGACAGATTGCTGTATTGTTATTAAAGAAAGGTTATTCAAAATTAATATTGGATCAGAATAAACTGCCAACATTCATTTACTAGTGGCTACGCACAACAGAAGAACCTTTGTGGTATGACAGAATAACTAATGTGGTATGAGAGTAGAACTAATGTGGTATGACAGGAGAACTAATGTGGTATGACAGAACTAATGTGGTATGACAGAAGAACTAATGTGGTATGACAGAAGAACTAATGTGGTATGACAGTAGAACTACTGTGGTATGACAGTAGAACTAATATGGTATGACAGAAGTACTAATGTGGTATGATAGTAGAACTAATGTGGTATGACAGGAGAACTAATGTGGTATGACAGTAGAACTAATATGGTATCACAGTGGAACTAATGTGGTATGACAGTGGAACTAATGTGGTATGACAGTGGAACTAATATGGTGTGACAGGAGAACTAATGTGGTATGACATTAGAACTAATGTGGTATGACTAGTAGAACTAATGTGGTATGACAGGAGAACTAATGTGGTATGACAGAACTAATGTGGTATGACAGTAGAATTAATGTGGTATGACAGTAGAACTAATATGGTATGACAGTAGAACTAATATGGTATGACAGTAGAACTAATGTGGTATGACAAAAGAACTAATGTGGTATGACAGAAGAACTAATGTGGTATGACAGTAGAACTAATGTGGTATGACAGTAGAACTAATGTATGACAGGAGAACTGTGGTATGACAGTAGAACTAATGTGGTATGACAGAAGAACTAATGTGGTATGACAGGGGAACTAATGTGGTATGACAGAAGAACTAATGTGGTATGAGAGTAGAACTAATGTGGTATGACAAGAGAACTAATGTGGTATGAGAGTAGAACTAATGTGGTATGACAAGAGAACTAATGTGGTATGACAGAAGAACTAATGTGGTATGACAAGAGAACTAATGTGGTATAACAGAAGAACTAATGTGGTATGACAGAATAACTAATGTGGTATGACAGAAGGACTAATGTGGTATGGCAGAAGGACCAGTGTGGTATGACAGAAGAACTAATGTGGTATGACAGAAGAACTAATGTGGTATGACAGAAGAACTAATGTGGTATGAGAGTAGAACTAATGTGGTATGACAGAAGAACCAATGTAGTATGACAGAAGAACTAAGGTGGTATGACAGAAGAACTAATGCAGAGCTAAGGAAGAGAACTAGACAGATTCAGCAAATCGAGAAGTTAGGACAAGACTCCAGTACTGGACAGGACACATACTGAGAATAGTCTTTTTTGGGGGGGGGGGGTACTTGCTCACTTTAAACTCAAGCATAGTCCATACACACTACTTCTAGTAGCACTGGACTAAATTTTGTGTGTGGATTAGCTTTCCCTACTAACAGTGTCTCTCGCCATCCGACTTCAGAGGTACCTGTAATTAACGTCTCCAAGTCAAGGACAATAGGTCAACATTTTAGTCCAACAGTCCGGTGTAGGGGTGAACTCCTTATCTCAGCGTCAGCACACCGGGTGTTTAAGAATGCACGTTCTTATCCATTCGGCCATGCTGACCTACCCTGAGAATAGTATAAGTAGAAATTCCTTTCACAGAAACCCACGGGCAGAAACAAAATAGAGGGGGACCTAAAAACACACGCAAAAGAGAACTAGATACAGAGATTAATAATTTACATAGGACGTGACATGAACTACAGGGGTTAGCAAGAGGTAGGATAGCCTGGCATGAGTTGGTGTTCCAATAGGGGATAAAGGAAACAGATGAATGAACAAACTTTATTTCAAGTGGTTATGACTTGAGCACGCAGGCCTGCCTGACATTCTGCTTTTCAAGTAGAAAAAGAAAGAAGATTCAAACATTCTCTTTTAGCTGATTAAGTGTCATGGGATGATTAATCATCTTAAGTGAATTTCCATATCTGCCTTGGGGGTTTATATACAGTAGTTGTCCTTATGCAAACCCCTTTAATTTGAAATATAATACATGTCTGCTACCATGTTAATAACTTTTAAGTCATATCTGTGACTCACCCCTACTTCTCATTTTCCGCCATCTTTATTTGTTTGGTCCAAAAATACTTTTTGTGTTTGGCACTGACTAAAATGTCTACCGGGAAATGTTCAGGGAACTAAAGACAGCCAGCAAGCGTGATATTGACTGCAGTCCCCAATTAGTGCTGATTGGTGTTTGAAAACAAGGCTCTAGCACCATAAACTACATACGTCTCAAGGTGGGGAAAGGGAACATTACCTCTCAGGATTTGCCATATATTTTTAACTATTTACATTTTCCTACAAAGTTTACATGCAAATAAACTAACCCATAATTGTGTTTTTTTTTTGTTTTCTTGGTCTGTTCCTGTTTTTGTATTAACTTGTAGTTGGTTGTTGGCTTTGAATGTTTTGTTGTGTTTCTTGTTTTTATTGATATCATCTCCATCAAGGTTCATAACAGTGGAGGAACTGTAATTACAAGCTCATGTATTTTTCTGACAGGAAACTCATCATTATCAACATGTGCCATGCTGATAGGCATGGGCGGTCATGTTTCACCATCTCACACGATCACCAGAGTCATGGATCAGTTCTGTGTTCTTGTCTCGACCATGCCACATTCTCAAGCCATCTAGATATTTACTTCTCTGCCTTCCCCTTGTACTTTTTCACTCAATTTTGCCAGTTGCCACCAAGTTATCTAATGTTTTTCTTCTTATAACGTGTCCACAGATGCAAAAATGTTGACCGTCTATGTCTAATTTCTTTAATCAGTTTACAGTTTTCATTTGTTTCTTGTAGGACTTCCTTATTGGTTTTTCTGCTTGTATTCTTTTGCATTTTCCTCAGAAAAATATGATTAAAAATTTTATTGTGGGAAAAACAAATTATGGTATCTCCCAAAAAAAAAAAGAAAAGAAACATGGCTGCCATCACAGTCTGCTGAATCTCCTGCCATTTCTCCTGCACCCTCAAGGTCAAGGTGTCTGCAATGTCCTGTGTCCATCGTTGTGCTGGTGGATCCCTGTCTCTCCTTCCAGTAACCACACCTTCCATCACTACTCTCCAAGCCACTGTGATGTTTGATATGAGCAAAGATTTCAGTCTCCGAGACATGGCACAGTTTATGATCTAGTTTTCTTTGATGTCAGATCTTGTAGAATGTCAGTATTCTCCCTTGTCTTAGTCCACACCACAATATTCTAAGAACTTATCAGTAACATTTCAGTCCAGAAGCCCACATTTTATTTCTTAGAAGATTGCAAAATAGTCCTGGACCCCACAACCAAAGCTTGCTCCAGGGAAAGATGCATGTTCTAACAAATTTGACTTGTTTGCCGGTGTTGTGCCAGAGGTTCTTGGTACTGTTTAATCTCTGCCTTGCCATGGCCAGCCTGTGCCAGAGGTTCTTGGTACTGTTTAATCTCTGCCTTGCCATGGCCAGCCTGTGCCAGAGGTTCTTGGTACTGTTTAATCTCTGCCTTGCCATGGCCAGCCTGTGCCAGAGGTTCTTGGTACTGTTTAACCTCTACCTTGCCATGGCCAGAGGTTCTTGGTACTGTTTAATCTCTACTTTGCCATGGCCAGAGGTTCTTGGTACTGTTTAATCTCTACCTTGCCATGGCCAGAGGTTCTTGGTACTGTTTAATCTCTACCTTGCCATGGCCAGAGGTTCTTGGTACTGTTTAATCTCTACCTTGCCATGGCCAGAGATTCTTGGTACTGTTTAATCTCTACCTTGCCATGGCCAGAAGTTCTTGGTACTGTTTAATCTCTACCTTGCCATGGCCAGAGGTTCTTGGTACTGTTTAATCTCTACCTTGCCATGGCCAGAGGTTCTTGGTACTGTTTAATCTCTACCTTGCCATGGCCAGCCTTTCAGAGAATCCTAATACTGTTAACCTCTGCCTTGCCATGGCCAGAGTGCATCTAGCTAACTAACTAACCAGATACAAAAGTTAGTTGCATATCCTTTACAGGATATTGCAGTCAACATCAGCATTTTTTTTGCTGTTGTGATCTCTTGGCAAGTTGAGGTTCAGTAGTTTGCCATTGCTTTCTGAATGATCGGCACACATACTATTTCGTAAAAAACCAACGCAAGACGGTTTGCTGCAAAATCGTCTGCAGCTGTGTTTTGAACATGGCCGGTATGTGGGATTACGAACTGCGAACGTAACCCCTTCGCCATGGAGCCGGCAACCAGATACAACTGGAGGAAAATGGGACATCATTTGACCACAGCTGACTTGAATTTATTCTATTTTCTCAATTCAAAACAGACATTCTAAAACCTATCACAGGCTAAGCTAGTTGCATATCCTTAACAGGACATCACAATAAACCCAAGCATTTTTTGACTGTTTGGGTTTATTAGGCAATGTTTATTTTCAGTAGTTTGCCACTGCTATCTGAATAACTGACACTCACACTATCAAAATTAACACGTGGCCGCCTGCTTCCAAATCGCTTGTGCCGATTTCACAACCTTGACCTGTATGTCTATTGTGAAACTACATTCACCGGTGCTTAGCCATAGGCTACTTGGCTTAAATTAAACACACATAATTTAGACAGCAATGGCAAACTACTGAACATAAACTTGCCAAGAAATCACAAACAGCCAAACATGCCGGGCTGTACAGGAAATGCAACTTACTTTTATGCGCTGTTTTGTTGCAATATTCATTCTTAAACATAACAACAACATACCCACAGGAAGTAGACACGCTGTAAACATTTCCAGCCTGCGAGATCATTTATTTATTTGTTCTCACACCTATTTATATTCTATAATTGTGGATGATGCTTACAAAACAAATTAATCTCTATACATTTTCAAACATTCAATTTTCATCCCATCAGAGTAAAGTAGCACAAAAAATTACAAAATTATTACTTTGGAATGAAATAGTCACATGTAGAATTAAAGAATATTTGAACCAATGGAAGCCATGGTAGTGCGGTGGCTTACACGCTTGCCTGCCTGCCAGTCTTGTAGTCATGTGTTCCTCCCTGATGTGGATTCTCATTGACCCAGGCTAACCCATCCTAAAAACTAAAGGATTCCAGGGTGACTCACCTGAAAATGGGTTCTAGAACTTTCCTAGAAAGTAAAGAAGCCTGGCATGACACTGACCACATGACCCATCAAGTATTGACCGGTATAAAATATGGGACAAGCATTGTGTACTTAATACACCACATGGCATAAAATGGGGTTCTTTATGTTACTTTACTTAACTTTACTATATTAACAAATAATGTAAATATTAATAAATAATTTAAATAGTAAAGAAGTCAATAAATAATGATATGCTAGTAAAGAAACAATGAAAGATATTTTAAATTCAATATGTCAATGTAAATAAAATAAATATCTTACAAAATGAAAACATAAAATATTTAGCAGACATGATTGTAAATAAATGTAGGTTGGCAATAAAAAATGATCTGGCTATGTCAGAAATACACCATTGTTCGAAACCAGATAAATAAATCTTGTATCTCACAAGATACAAATATATAAACTATGCAGCAGACATGATTGTAAACAAAAATGGTCAATAATAAAATTGATCTGACTGTCAGAAATATATCATTGTTCAAAACAAAATAAAAAAAATCTTGTATCTTACAAGATACAAATATATAAAAGTTGCAGCAGACTTGATTGTAAACAAATATATATCATATATAGCAATCATCATTCAAAACTGAATGACTATGTCAAAAATGTATAATTGTACAATGCTAACATGAAATAATAATGTATACTAATGTATATATAAATGATAATATGAAAAAAGACAAAATAGAGGCTTTTAGAATTAGAATGAGAAATTCTTTGAATAGCGAGAAGAACAAACACTGGCATTCTATAAGATCTGGACATGGATGAAATCTGGCTATGAACAGCGTCATGTGTGGAAAACTATAACACTTTGGCCACATGAAATGTCAGTTTTTGAGAAAGAATAGTCATTGAAAGCATAGTCTCTGGAAGATGAAGCAGCGACTCACCAACATGATGATATGGACACCGGGCATTAAGGACACAGATGGTGGCAATATCTACATTTGCATAGCTGATAATGTCTAACCTCACCACAATAAATTATGTGCTGTCTCCACAATGAAGATTGCTTTCAATGGATCTCCAACACTCTTGTCTTTTATTCTGGTTGCCTATCTACTAATCTTATCTTCCCACTTGTATCATTGAATACCTCTTGCTCACCACTTTTCTGCTGTGCCTTTCTGCAGCTTTTATACCTTTCTTGTCTGCTTTATAAATGTTTTCCTTAGTCTACTTGTTGCATTTATTCTGACCAGCATTTTGCCTTCGGGCATTTTTGGAAGTGTTTTTTCATAACTTTGAGTGTGGTCAGAGAAAAGAAACATCAGGGAGTGTTTCATGATGGCATGAAAAGAAGCCAATACATGAATTAATAAATAACATTAGGTAACAAGAGTCGTGGAGAGTTGTGATCACTTTAAGAAGCCATCTGGATTTCAGAAATCTTAAACAAGAACAAACCAGAACATTTTCTGAGTGAAGAATGGCACCATTTGAACATTTCTTGTGATTTGTGTGGTTTATGCATGTGATTTTAACAAACACCCATTTTGTATGATCTGCACTATAATGACAGTACAAGCCTGCTTGTGTCCATTCAGCAGTTGATAATATTTGCATGTGGTCACAGAAAGTAGGAATTCATAAATCAATGCAAAACTGCCACATACCATAAAATCAATCAGAACTGCACCAACATCAGCACAAGGCGTTTCCATTTTATGGTAAGACCAGAACAAATCGATATGCCACTCCTCAGAACAGGACACAATAGATTACACAAAAACACATATACAAAATTCAGGATTGACAAATCGACCATATGCACATATAGACTGCAGCCGCAGACAACAGATCACATACTCCAAGACTGCCCTGAATATGACATACCCAAGCAAGCCTTCTGGCCAAGAGAAACAATATAGGAGATAAACTCTATGGGCCACTGAGTGAGCTAAAAAAAAAAAAAAGACAGTGGAGTTTATATATACAAGAGACAACATTGCAGATACAGGCAATACATTTCAAACAAATGAAAGAAGTTAAGTGATCAGGGCAGAAAATACAATATTGAGAGATTTAATTCCAGACAAAACATTGTCATCACTATAATGCTAAAGTATACTACTAAATGTTTCAAAAACTATAATGTTACAGTATATTATTAAGTGTTTATAAAGGCACAAGATAATGATAACGAAATGATTTATATATATAATGTGTATAAAAAACTTGATCATAAGTTGTCTCCATCAATGTTTGCCCACCAGACCAAAGTGATAAATGGTGAAATCGTGGATGGAGACACAAGGAGCATTAAAACAACAAGCAAATCTAGAAAACAAGAAAGCACCACCCATGACAACTGCATTTTCACTGGCGGTTATTAATACATTTCAAATATTTAAATTATGTTGCACATTTATAGTCATTGCTGAGGAGACAAACTTCAACATTTTGCTGTCATTAGGTCCAGATGAACATTTGATTATATAAAATAACATACAACAATGAGTTGAGAGTTTTATGTCCTGCAAATAATATGCTACAAATATAAAAACAAGTAAGAATATAACATTGTATCAACAGCTTGAACCCAAGTATCATTTGAGTAGTAGAATATTCATATTTGAAACTTACATGACACAGAAAAGTACCATTTGTGAAAGTAAAATATTACAAACAAGGGAAAGTTAGATTATTCACACAAGTGAAAAGACAAGTTACCTCCCCCTGGGTTGTTTGAAAAACATGCATTGAATTTTGTTGCATTTGGTTGAAAATGTATGTTCTGAGATATGTGTATTGTATAATCGGGTACGATAGCAATAATAATCTCTTTTATACTTAATAGAGACATTTATTTTACTGCCTTCAGGTGAGAAAATAGACCAATGAAACAGATTTCTTCTTCTTCTGCGTTCATCCGGATTTTTTGTGTGGATGTGACTGCGTTGTGCCTGTTTACAGCAGAGCTGCATTCTTGTGCCGTTAGGCCGAAACATCCGACTTCTGCGGGCATTTGTTGACCGGGTTAACCTTCCCGGGAAACAGATATAAAAAACAGGCACAAGGCTGTCTTCAAACAATAGAACTATTCATAAAGCTAGGCAATCTGCATCAAATGTTAACTGTACTAGATGCACAGTTCTTGTTGATAGCAGCTCTGCATTGTCTACAAGACATGTGCAGCTAGTTTTGTGAAACCTCATCTGGGGTAAAAAGCCAGTAACAAGACGTGCAGACAGTTTTGTGAAACCTCATCTGGGGTACAAAGCCAGTAACAAGACATGTGCAGACAGTTTTGTGAAACCTCATCTGGGGTACAAAAACAGTGACAAGACATGTTGATGATGCAGTATCTTCTCCTGCTGTACCTTGCTTCTATGATTACTTGTAAAAAAACATCCATTAATGTCAGCAGACATTAGTCTTGGGCTGTTGTATGCTAGCAGTGACTGGACTAGCAGATGTGTCGCTAGTTCACACCCTTGAGATAGTACATCCACTGGGCGCTGGAGTTGCCTCCAGCAGAATGAGCGCATGAGACAAACAGCTTGCCCATAACTGCAGCCTTGGAGCGGACATCACTGCCATCGAAGCTGACCACGATGCGATGCTCCTTGTGTGATCTAATGGACTCACTTTGTTTTGTCAGGTGAAATAATGGGTTGTCGACCTGTTGAAGTAAAACACGAGATAAGACTAGGTTGTTGGTCTAGTTTGTAAACTGAATAGAGCTATTAACTTGCTCTGTCAAACAGGAGATAAGACTGGGCTGTTGGTCTAGTTTGTAAACAGAGAATAGAGCTGTCAAACAGGAAAAAAGACTGGGCTGTTGGTCTAGTTTGTAAACAGGGAATAGAGCTGTCAAACAGGAAAAAAGACTGGGCTGTTGGTCTAGTTTGTAAACAGGGAATAGGGTTGTCAACCTGCGCTGTCAAACAGGAGATAAGACTGGGCTGTTGGTCTAGTTTGTAAACAGGAAACAGAGCTGTTAACTTGGTCTATCAAACAGAAGATAAGACTGGGCTGTTGATAAAGTTTGTAAACAGGGAACAGAGCTGTTAACTTGCTCTGTCAAACAGGAGAACTGGATAATTTTTCAGAATTTTCTGGCACTGAAAATACAAGATGGCAATGAAGAGACCTGGTTACCCAATCTCAGTATCCCATGGCCTAGAATTTTGTGATAGCTTACCACTTCCTACCCCACTGGCAGTATTGAACAAAGGATGGCCTTCACAACAAATGTCACCAAGAAATGTTATTTTGTCAGTGCTGTGTCACCTTATAGCTGAGTTCTTCTCTGTATAGGCTACATGCACAAGTACACATGTTTTTACGCAGTTATCAAAGACAAATGTTTGTTTTTACTGCTTACCGACACCTGGCCCTCTTAACAGACGATAGTTTGTTACATTGTGCTTCAAACAAGGCATTATAACTATTGTCAGACCATGCATGGAACTATACATCTCCATAGCACAAAGCCTGGGCTAAATTGTAGAGACCATGTGTTGCCCAAGCCGCATGATGCCTCTCTCACCTACCTAGTTTACCCCAGAGGAAAGGTAACAACAATACGTCTAGAACAAGACAAGCTGCTGGATCAGCAAAGCAATGCTCTAACTATCCGCCTGTCAGAGCTTTGATCCTAGACCAGTTGCCGACCAAATTTAGAGCTTGGTGTGCCCTGCCATGACATTTAGTCTTTAGGTTGCATTTCCTCGCACTAGGATAAGGCTTGTACACTTCTCCATCCAAAGCAGTTGGCATAATGTGGGGTGTCAGATTTTGTGAGCACCACCCATCATTCAGTACTAACAGAAAGCAGGTGTTTCCATTTAGAGATGTTTTAGAGATGTAATATTTAATCAAATCCTTCAAGCTGAAATATAAAACACACACATTCACACAGTAATTTGAAAAATTTATACTGTGTGATTTTTGCAGTATATACCTGATGAGATGCAGCGAAATATGCCAGGCAATAAACTGTGCCATCTATTGCTTATGTCTTCGTTATTCAAATTCACTATGGGAAATCAATTGTTTAAATTTAATCTCATCATCTCATCTTGTTCCTCTTGTACCTTGCGGTGTCGAGGTGAAGTATAAACAGCGGGAGAGTGCTCGTTTATGAGCTTCATGTATTGAGATTTCCACTGACTCCGCTATTCCCTCTGTCCATCGTTTACATGGTCGGCCTCTTCTTCTGCTTCCAGTTCGTCTGTACATCATTGCTTCTTGTGGTATACTGTTAGTTGGTAACCTAGTGACATGGCCAAACCATTTGACTTGCTGCCTTCTAATAAAATCTAGCACTGCTCTAACTCCCACTTTAGTCTTCATTTCTGATTTTCTCTCTTCTTGATATATTGAGTATTCTTCTCAAGAATCTCATTTAATCAAATGACACAATTCTTAAAAAAAATTCCCCGTTAGTACACCATAGGCCAATTCACATGATTTGAAAATGAATCTTCTTTGATTGAAGATAAATAAAAGAGCACTGAGTGTTTTTCAAACCATATTTCAAAACTGGTACCAAAATATATAAATTTATATAAATAATAATTTTAAAAATTTAAATTAATAATTTATATAAATAAATACTTACTTGTTGCAGAATTGTTTATCTGTTGATAAGTTGTTCACTTTCCTTATAAAACTGATTTGACCTAGTGTGTTGTTCACAAATCATGTAAGACTGACCTGCTGTTTTGTTCACTGTCTGTACGAGACTGATCTGTTAATGTTTTGTTCACTGTCTGTACGAGACTGATCTGTTAATGTTTTGTTCACTGTCTGTACGAGACTGATCTGTTAATGTTTTGTTCACTGTCTGTACGAGACTGATCTGTTAATGTTTTGTTCACTGTCTGTACGAGACTGATCTGTTAATGTTTTGTTCACTGTCTGTACGAGACTGATCTGTTAATGTTTTGTTCACTGTCTGTACGAGACTGATCTGTTAATGTTTTGTTCACTGTCTGTACGAGACTGATCTGTTTAATGTTTTGTTCACTGTCTGTACGAGACTGATCTGTTAATGTTTTGTTCACTGTCTGTACGAGACTGATCTGTTAATGTTTTGTTCACTGTCTGTACGAGACTGATCTGTTAATGTTTTGTTCACTGTCTGTACGAGACTGATCTGTTAATGTTTTGTTCACTGTCTGTACGAGACTGATCTGTTAATGTTTTGTTCACTGTCTGTACGAGACTGATCTGTTAATGTTTTGTTCACTGTCTGTACGAGACTGATCTGTTAATGTTTTGTTCACTGTCTGTACGAGACTGATCTGTTAATGTTTTGTTCACTGTCTGTACGAGACTGATCTGTTAATGTTTTGTTCACTGTCTGTATGAGACTGATCTGTTAATGTTTTGTTCACTGTCTGTACGAGACTGATCTGTTAATGTTTTGTTCACTGTCTGTACGAGACTGATCTGTTAATGTTTTGTTCACTGTCTGTATGAGACTGATCTGTTAATGTTTTGTTCACTGTCTGTATGAGACTGATCTGTTAATGTTTTGTTCACTGTCTGTATGAGACTGATCTGTTAATGTTTTGTTCACTGTCTGTATGAGACTGATCTGTTAATGTTTTGTTCACTGTCTGTACGAGACTGATCTGTTAATGTTTTGTTCACTGTCTGTACGAGACTGATCTGTTAATGTTTTGTTCACTGTCTGTATGAGACTGATCTGTTAATGTTTTGTTCACTGTCTGTATGAGACTGATCTGTTAATGTTTTGTTCACTGTCTGTATGAGACTGATCTGTTAATGTTTTGTTCACTGTCTGTATGAGACTGATCTGCTAATTTCTGGCTGATATTTTTCAATTTTCATTGAAGACTGGCCTACTGATGATTTCACTTTTCATTAAGACTGGCCTACTGATGATTTCACTTTTCATTAAGACTGACCTACTGATATTTTCACTTTTCATTAAGACTGACCTACTGATGATTTCACTTTTCATTGAAGACTGTTCTACTGATATTTTCACTTTTCATTGAAATATGACCTACTGATGTTTTTCATGTTTCATTGAAGACTGTTCTACTGTTGATGTTTTCACTTGTTATAAAAGACAGTTCTAGTAATAATGATGCTTTCATTTTCATCACAAGATCAACTTGCTGATGTTTTATTTACTTACTGTAAAAAACTCACCTATTGTACAAGATCATTGTAAATCAAGACTTACTTATGTGATCATGGCCATTTTCTTAACACTATTCCCACAAATGGTTTTTGACTGTGTGAACTAACAGTTACAAAACAATTGAATTTAATTTAGCAAAGGAAATTGTGAATCTGCTGCAGACAATATGGCCATACCTGAAATGTGAACTGTGTTGATGTGTTGAAGACATTCTTGAAAACGATAGAAATGCTTGTTCCAGCTTTGATAGTGAATGGACCCTGTGGTTTTGGTGGGTCGCAAGTCCCAAACAGTGGAACTGTATAATCTCCGCCCAATGGTGAAGATATGAACAGCATTGCTCGCTGTTCCCCCAGCATAGAAGGTTCGAATGAAACGTCTAAAGCCACTTCTGTGCCTCCTGTGGATCCTGGGGCAGCTGCTACTGACTTTTCCACGTGGAAATCTGGGTTCTCAATCTGAAGGAAAGCACATTTTTGGATGTCAATGTCTTGTCACAGACACATTTTTGGATGTCAATGTCTTGTCACAGACACACATTTCTAGATGTCAATGTCATCTCACAGACACATTTTTGGATGTCAGTGTCTTGTCACAGACACACATTTCTAGATGTCAATGTCATCTCACAGACACATTTTTGGATGTCAGTGTCTTGCCACAGACACACATTTCTGGATGTGAGTGTCATCTCACAGACACATTTTTGGATGTCAGTGTCTTGCCACAGACACACATTTCTGGATGTCAGTGTCATCTCACAGACACATTTTTGGATGTCATTGTCTTGTCACAGACACACATTTCAAGATGTCCATGTCATGTCACAGATACATTTTTGGATGTCAGTGTCTTGTCACAGACACACATTTCTAGATGTCAATGTCATGTCACAGACACATTTCTGGATGTCAATGTCATGTCACAGACACATTTTTGGATGTCAGTGTCATGTCACAGACACACATTTATGAATGTCAATGTCATGTCAAAGATTACAGCACAACTTACTCTGTTAAGATTAACACAAATCCTCAATAAGTGAAATAGTATTCAATGGATTCCTGAATTACATTGTATTCAGTAGATACATATAGCCAAGGAAATATAAACGTCACTTCACTGGTCACATATTTAACAACATATATAACAGTTGGCCTTATGTACCAGAAGCATCTATGGGATATTAAAGACAGCCTTTGGACTCAAATGTTGACTTCTTGTCTTTGAATTTGGGACTAAATTACAAGTGCCTCATAAGTCGGAGTGGGTTCCCCTGATGGCAAGGCATACTGCCAATAGGGAATGCTAATCCACATGCAATCAGTTCAGTGCACTAGACATAATAGCACGTGTATGGACTACGCTACAGTTAAAAGCGAGCAAACGCCAAACAACACCCCCCCCCCCCCCCATCTCCCCCCCCCCCCCAAAAAAAAAATAATAGTAAAATAAACCGAAGCTAAGAGTTCGTGCTCTGTGTGATGTTTCTTGCAGGCCTGTCTGCAAATAGAAGAATTACCCACATGGATCCTCTCACCTTTAACCCCATTAACCTTTTCTGTTAAATTACAGAAAGGACATTACAGATGTGCTTCTATTCAAACAGCCTAAAATAGAAAACAGCTTTCAAAATTACTGTAAAATTCATACAAGAGACAACATTGCAGATATAGACACATTTCAAGTGAACATAAGAAGTATAAGATATCAAAATACATTACCTTGCAAATATAATCTGTTTTCTGCTTAGCGAAGTTAAGAAACCTGGCCACTTGTGAAACAGTTGAACCGAGATTTGTGCGGAAATATATTGCCTTCTCTGGTGCCCCAGGAGTTGCAGCCAAGACTAGATCATAGACGTATAAACCAAGTTCAGTTGAGTTTAACTCCAAACGACCAGAGACAACTCCTACTTTCAGTGGTTGATATTCAAAACTAAACTGTCCCTGTTTAAGACCAAAAGTACATATGGTTAATTTCTGTTGGGCCATTATATAAACATTATATACATGTCTGAATTCTACTAGTTACATTTATGGACATCTGAATTCTAATCACTGACTTTTGCACATGTCTGAATTCAGTAAGTTACTTTTGTAGATGTTTGCATTCTGTAAGATAATTTTGTAGATGTTTAAATTCTATAAGTTACTTTTCTTGATGTTTGAATTCTGTAAGATAATGTTGTAGATGTTTAAATTCTATAAGTTACTTTTCTTGATGTTTGAATTCTGTAAGATAATGTTGTAGATGTTTAAATTC
Organism: Cepaea nemoralis; assembly: GCA_014155875.1. Taxonomy (NCBI): domain Eukaryota; kingdom Metazoa; phylum Mollusca; class Gastropoda; order Stylommatophora; family Helicidae; genus Cepaea; species Cepaea nemoralis. Next base: position 118,519 of record JACEFZ010005527.1, on the reverse strand, counting down.
TATAAGTTACTTTTCTTGATGTTTGAATTCTGTAAGATAATGTTGTAGATGTTTAAATTCTATAAGTTACTTTTCTTGATGTTTGAATTCTGTAAGATAATGTTGTAGATGTTTAAATTCTATAAGTTACTTTTCTTGATGTTTGAATTCTATAGATGTTTGAATTATATAAGTTTCTTTTCTTGATGTTTGAATTCTGTAAGATAATGTTGTAGATGTTTAAATTCTATAAGTTACTTTTCTTGATGTTTGAATTCTGTAAGATAATGTTGTAGATGTTTAAATTCTATAAGTTACTTTTCTTGATGTTTGAATTCTATAGATGTTTGAATTATATAAGTTACTTTTCTTGATGTTTGAATTCTGTAAGTTACTTTTGCAGATGTTTGACTTCTATTAGTTACTTTTGTAGATGTTTGAATTACTTGTGTGGATGTTTAAATCTGATCAGTCATTTGTGATATTGTAAGCAAGGTCGGATGTGGGTTTGATTCTTGGGCTCATCACCTGTGAAAGTGAGGGAAAGATTGGCCACATATTTCTCTGTAGCACCATCACATATTGTAGGGCTGAATCTATCACATCACAGACCAATACCAGGAAGCTGCTTCAGAACAATGTATTATTTATTATTATTACTTGATGATGTCGAATAAATATATTCTTGCCACCAATAATTATTCTCTCCTTTGTTTTGTGAAATGTGAATGTAATTTTGTGAACTTCCTGTTTATTTAGGCATTAACTCTTTCGCTACCGTGATCCCATCTGTGGACACGATGTATTTCCTGAGATGGCAGTCCGCCCTTTTCGTCCCACAAAATGATCAGTGGTTTATTTCACATATTTCTGCTCCGTTTCGGAATTTTAAGTTACAGTAAACTAAAAAGTCGTACAGCCGAAAGATCTCTACGCCATCTTGGTCCGGTCAATCGTTTTCTAAAATTGGATTCTTGTGGATTTTCAGTTTTAAGGTAGTGTTAATTTGTTTGTTTTGGTTTTTCACAATGGAAACGCCCACCAGTTTGCGTCCACGTAGTATGACTTGAGATCAAACTAGATTATTGTTTATAATTGTTTTAAACAATAGTGATTCCGATATCAGTGAATATTTAGAAAGAAGTTTTAGTTGTGCCTAAAGTTTTAGCACGTGGTGATAAAGAAAAACCAGTGAATGTTCGTCAACAGCTGAGTGTCTGACAACGAAGCCCGAATGGCTGAAGTTTACGTCTGTCATTATTGCTATGGGACTTGATCCAAGACCATGTATCAAAGACTACCGGTGTACAAGTGCACATTTATATACTCCTTGGTATGGCACTACGTTTCCCAGTAATCAATTAGAATTTATTTATCACACCATATTTCATGTATGTGAACCTGAGGCCAAAAATAAAAAAATAAAAATTGATCCTCTTGTTTACATGATTCTGAAGAATAAATATCCAGGAAGCATTTCACCCATTTGAAAATGTGTCCATTGATGAAATGATTATTTGGTGGAAGGGCTAAATAAAGCTAAAAAAACCATGCATTGTTGTCTCTACCAAGTCTGTAGTTAGAACTGTTGAGAGCGGATTGCGAAAACCGCAAAGCAAGCCGAAGATGGTCTCCATGAAAATAACACGGCGATGAATGGCTGCGACAGAATGGACCAAATGGTTGGATATAATATCCATGATAGGAAAACCATTAAGTGGTGGAAGAAGATCTACTACTAGATCTTTGAAATTGCACAGATCAATGCTCACATCCTACATTCCATATGGCAAACAGAGAAAGGAGGATAAAAATTGTCATAGAAGGATTTCAAGTAAAGGAAAGTGCTCATCGCGAAGTAGCTCAGAGTAATCCTGAAAGTTTGACATTCTGCCTGCCGAAGAATTTCAGTCTGTTGCAGGAAATTATGCCGAAAGATTTACATGAGCCAAGCATTTAATAGAATTTGTCGGTGTCAATAGAGACTGTGTGTTTTGCAGCACTCGAACTAAACGACACATATCATCTTTTGTTGCTCCGGCTGCACTAATAGACCAGACTTGTGCGCCAAAGTTTGCTTTGCAGCCTATCACAAATAGACTGCCACATATAGTAAATAAAAACAAACAGACATGACAATTAAATGTAAATCTGCCAAGTGTTTTCCTAATTTTTGTCTTCTTCTTCTTCTTCTTTAGCGTTCCGAGCCATTGAGGTTCTTTGCTGCAAATACAATCCGTCTCCATTCGTCTCTCTGGTGGACCTTCTCTTGCCAGTCGTTGATTCCAAGTGCTTGTAGGTCTGTACATGTATTATCTCTCCACCGCCTTCTTGGTCTACCTCGGGGTCTACGATCATTTATTTCCTGAGTGTAAGCGAGTTTTGTTTCCCTATTATCTTCCATTCTTTCTATATGCCCCAGCCATTGTAGTCTATTAGCCTTCATGATACCAGTGATTAGCGGGGACTTAAACAGATCATAAATGTCTTTGTTACTTCTTCTTTTCCACTCTCCACTTTGTGTATCCCTAATGGGTCCAAAGATGCGTCTTAAAATTTTGTTCTCAAAGGTTTGTAACAAGGCTTCGTCTCCTTTCGTTGTACTCCAGGTTTCAGAGCCATACAGCACAACTGGTCTGATCAGTGTTTTGTATATTGTGATTTTGGTGTTACGAGATAGCGCCTTTGATTTTAGTAGATGTTGTAGTGCATAGTATATCTTATTTCCAGAGTTGATTCTAGCTTGTATTTCTTCCCTTATGATGTTGGAGCAGTTGAAGATTGTACCCAGGTATTTGTATGTTTCCGTTCTTTTAATGGTCATATCATCTATTTGTATGTGGCCAGAGTTTCTAGCCATTCCGTCTCTTGAAATTACCATATATTCTGTCTTATCTTGGTTGATAACCAGCCCCATCTGTTGGGCTTTTCCCTTTAAGTGAGTCAATATTTCCAATGTCTTTTGTTCACTTTGCCCTATAATATCTATATCATCTGCATAACCAAGCAGCTTGGATGTTCCTCCAATATCACATTCCTCCTTTACCTTCCTTACAACTTTCTCTAGAGCCAGATTGAAGAGTAGCGGCGATAGTGCATCACCCTGTTTCAAGCCAGATGTTATTTGGAAGGGGTCTGATTTCCTGCCTTTATATGTTACTATATTATAAGTATCTTCCATGCATAGTCTGGTCATGTTGATTAACTTCCTTGGTATTCCAAATTCCTGCATAGCATTCCATAGACTATTCCTATGGACACTATCATAAGCCTTTTTAAAATCCACAAAAATGTTATGGAGATCTCTTTTATATTCCCAATTTTTCTCGGCTATTTGTCGTAAGATAAATATCTGATCTATTGTTGATCTGTTTTGTCTAAAACCCGCCTGGTAGTCACCTAATATGTCTTCTGAATATGGTTTTAGTCTATTTAGTAATACTGCGGATAGTATCTTATAGCTTGTGGACAGTAGTGATATTCCTCTATAATTTCCACATTGGAACTTGTCTCCTTTCTTAAAGATAGGTATCAATAATGACTCTTTCCAGTCATGGGGTAATTCTTCTGTCCTCCAGATTTTTATTATTAGTTCGTATAGCTTTAGATGTAATGCATGGCCACCTGCCTTTATAAATTCAGCAGCAATTCCATCAGTCCCAGTTGCCTTATTGTTTTTAAGTCGTGTGATTACATATAGGATTTCTTCAAATGTAGGTTCTTCAATTTGTGGTTCGCATGTTAGAACCTCTTCCTGTGGGAAAATGTTACTTGGAGCTTCACAATTTAGTAATTCAATAAAATATTCTTTCCATGTGTTGCACATTTCCTCATTGGTATTTATCATATTCCCATTTTTGTCTTTTAAACCATATGTGTTTTGTTGGTGCCCTCGTTTCATTGACTTCAGTTCTTTAAAAAATTTTCTGGATTCATTTTTCTGGTGATTAGTTTCCATATCTTTGATTATATTACTCATATATTCTCGCTTCTGCTGTCTGACTATTTTTGTAGCCTCTTTACATTCATTTCTATAATGCTCTTCCTTTTGGATGTTATTGATGTCATTTAACCATACATGTCTGGCATTCTTCTTCCTAATGACATGCTTCTTCACATTTTTGATTGAACCATCTGTTCTTTCTATGCGTGGTTAACACACCGAGACATTCTTCTGCGGTAGACTGAATTGTATTCTTGATGTTCAACCAAGTTTGGTCAACGCTTTCCTCCAAAGGGTTTTGCAGAGTTTCAAGTTTACATTTTATTTCATCTGTAAATTTCTCTTTGACTGTAATGTCTTGCAGTTTTTCTCTGTTATATGTTGGGTGTAATCTTTGTAATTTAGTATAGAAAGTTCTCTTAAGGTTTATTTTAAATTTTGCTCCAACGAGGAAGTGGTCACTGTGGCACTCAGCTCCTCTATAACTTCTGACTTGCTGTATGTTTGATGCATTTCTGTTGTTAATTAAAATGTGATCTATTTGATTATAGGTTCTCTTGTCACATGATTTCCAAGTTTGTTTGTGTATATCCTTTCTTTGTAGTCTGGTACTGCTAATCTGCAGTCCTTTGGCTTCTGCCAGGTTGATGACTCTCCACCCATTATCATTTGAAGTTGTATGTAGGCTTTCCATACCGGCAACTTTTTTATTAGTTTGCTCTCTTACCTATTTTTGCATTGAAGTCTCCCAGCACAATCAGGATGTCCTGTTTGGGGGTTTCTTCTATGACATCTTCCAGATCATTATAAAAGTCTTCTTTAATATCATCTTCTTTCTCTTCAGTGGGTGCATGTACATTAATCATCGTTATATTTTTCCATTTACCTTTTATTCGTAATTTACTAATCCTGTCATTAAAACCTTTAAAGTTTAAAACGTTCCCCCATAACTCTTTTTTTATGACAAATCCTGTTCCTAATTCATGTTTATTTTGGGTGTTTCCTCCATATATTATAATCATTCCATTTTGCTCTATAGTACCCTCTCCTGGCCACCTTATTTCTTGAATTGCTGTTATATCCATTTGATATTCAACCAGCTCCCGGGTTAGTTCTTCGGCCGCTCCAGCTCGATATAGTGTCCGTACATTCCATGTTCCAAATCTCAAAAGTCCTTTAACGTTCCAAGGTCGTTGTCCAGATAAGTCAGTCCGATATCGAGGCTCATGTATTTGTTTCGTAACAAAGAGGGGTTTTTACAAAGGTGGGGATGTTAACCCCACGCTTCAACCCCCAACCTGGAGGACCAGGGTGTTTCTCTTTGTCTGTTCTCTACCCTTTGACCTGTCCGGCTTGGGAGGCCCTGCTGGTAGCTACGCTACCGCCGGCATAGCTCTCAGGGTCATTGAGAAACTCAAGCTCCCCCACCACGACAAGGTGGAAACACCATCGGGGGAGCTAATTTTTGTCTGAAAAAAGAAAAAATACATGATTCAGAATCTGAGGCAAAACTTCTTTTCGGATGATTGATTCGGAGCAATTGTATTTATAGTTTAGAAAAGTGTTGTTTGTGCAGTAAATTCAACAGGATTAGCAGTGATCAGGATATTGGATAACAACGCCCCCTTGGTAAGTGCAATGTTTACATTATTTTTACCTACTTTTGTCCAATTATTTTACAAATTATATTATTATTTTTATTTTATTTACAACCTAAAGCAGAAATTCTCCTACCAACATATTCCTTGTGCAAATCCCCTTTATTTTGATATATAATACAACATTTCTGCTACAATTTTAACCATTTTCATAACATTATTGCGACATACACCAATTTCCAGATTTCGGCCATTAGTTTTTTTCATTTTTGTGAAAAAGACATGGTTCAGAATATGCACCAAAACTTCCTTTTGGGTGATTTAAATGAGCAATACTGTTTATATTCTTGAAGACAAGTGGTGTTTGTTTGATTATTCAGTAAATTAAACATGATTAGCAGTATAGGAGTGTAGAAAACACATTCTAAGTGCAATGTTTACATTATTTTTACCTACTTTTGTCCAATTATTTTACAAATTATATTATTATTTTATTTTATTTACAACCTAAAGCAGAAATTCTCCTACCAACATATTCCTTGTGCAATCCCCTTTATTTTGATATATAATACAACATTTCTGCTACAATTTTAACCATTTTCATAACATTATTGCGACATACACCAATTTCCAGATTTCGGCCATTAGTTTTTTTCATTTTTGTGAAAAAGACATGGTTCAGAATATGCACCAAAACTTCCTTTTGGGTGATTTAAATGAGCAATACTGTTTATATTCTTGAAGACAAGTGGTGTTTGTTTGATTATTCAGTAAATTAAACATGATTAGCAGTATAGGAGTGTAGAAAACACCTTATAAGTGCAGTTTTTTAAATAATTTTTACCTCTTTAATTTCAGTTGTTATTATTAAACCTCTCATTATTGTCATAATATTTGTAACCTATCAATTAATTATAAACACTGTCATGTTCCTTGTGCAATCCTCTTTAATTTGATATGTAATACAATAGATCTGCTACCATCTTAACCATTTTAAAAGCATTATTGTAACACACCCCTAGTTCCAATTTTCTGCCATAAATTTCTGTTTGGTCACAGCCCAGTTTTTGTTTGGTAGTGAAAGAGTTAAAGGGCTATTTTCAGAAAAAAATTGATTTCAGCTTATCTATACATTTATAAACAAGTTACTAATTTAACTGTTATTTTGTCTTAGACTCTTCAGTCATTGAACACACGCCTTCTGTTCCAGACAGTTGTTTTATGTCAAAGTTATTGCACAGTGGGCATTCCCATGCATGATCAGTCTTCTGATGCAGCAGCCATCCCAGAAGTTGGTTATGTTCTCTTGACCTCGAAGCCGGCGTTGATGTGCTTGACCAGACTTCACTCCCAGACAACATGATAATTCCCTTCTGATCCTGACATTTACTGCAAGACAGTTACAAGTGACTGGGAAAGGAGTCTTAAAGATGTAACAAATGGATTAACTCTTTCCAAACATGGTACCAGGGCTGTCTGTTACTAGGGCCCATATTGCAAGGAAAGAATAGTAACAAATAGTACCAAGCTCAGAATATTTAACACTAACATCAAATCAGTACTGCTGTATGGGTCAGAAACAGTGAAGAACAACTAAAAGCAGTCACTAATAATCTACAAACATTCATTAGTTAGTAAGTCGACAGATCATCCTCACTGCACATCAAACCATTCTATAGGGAATCTCTGTGGCAAAGTGGTCAAGCCATCTGCCCTATCTGCTCTGAAGGTTGTGGGTTCGATTCCGGGCTACGTCTTTCGATTCGCGAGTGCAGTGTTCTCTGAGATCTTGGGGGTCATTGCTGAAGCTACGGAGTTTGTGCTTTGCGCGACACTTTTAGCAGGCCACGCTGCGGAAAGAGACTGAGCCATATGGAATAACACCCAGTGCAATGAAGTCGATCCCCTCGACTTTTAAGACTTATTTTAAACATTCATTAATTGCGCAGAATAGGACTAAAATAGCGTGACAGAATCACTAATGAGGAGCTTATGTAGAGAACTGCATACATTCCAGAGAATTAAGAAGTGATGACAAGATGCTGATGCTAGATAAGACATGCACAGTGAGAAAACTTGCTAATGGTGTAACTAGAACATCCTCTCTCTGAATCCCACATAGCAAAAGTAAGGCTAAAAATGCAAATGGATAAAAAGAACTAGTGACAAATTAATAATGTTGGAACGAACGAACAAACAAATTTTATTTTCAAAGGGTTAAGAATTGGGCACTCAGGCCCGTCTGACATTCTGCCCTTCTTATATCTTTCCTCAATCAATCAATCATGTGCCATGCGGGAAAGCATGGGCAGTCATGACTCACCATTTCACTCGATCACCAGAGTCGTGGATCAGCTCAGTGTTCCTGTCTCGACCATGCCATGTGGCCAATTTCCTCCCCCCCCCCCCCCAGCAGATATTTACTTCTTGGTCATCCCCTTGGTCTCCTCCCTTCGATCTTGCCAGTTGTCACCAAGTTCTCCAATTCATTTCTTCTCATAACATGTCCAAAAAATTTTGACTGTCTACATCTAATTTCTCTAATCAATTTACAATTTTCATTTGTCTCCTGTAGTACTTGGTCATTGGTTTTTCTGTCTGTCCATGATATTCTTTGCATTTTCCTCAGAAACCACATTTCTGCAGCCATCAGATGTTTCTCAGCTTGACTGCTCATTGTCCAAGTTTCACATCCAAACAAAAGAACAGGCTCTAGTAGCACCTCAACTCTCTTTTTCTCATTTCAATTGACATCTTTTTTATTGGTCAGTATGTTTTTCATCTTGCTAAAAGTTACTTTTGCCATGGCGATTCTTGTTCTAATCTCTTCAAGGCATCTGTCATCAGATGTTATGACTGTTCCGAGATAATTGTACCAATTCAATTGTTGAAGAGTATTCCCATTTATTTGTATATTACATTGTGGTATTTCGTTCTTCCTAGTGATGACCATAATCTGTGTCTTTTTATAATTTAATTCTAACTGTGTGCAACAACCACATCAACTAATTGTTGCAGATCCTTCTCATTGTCTGCAATCAATACTGTATCATCTGCATATCTAATGCTATTGATGTTTCGTCCTCCAATGCTGATTCCATTTATATCTTCTACATTTCTGAAAATATTTTCACTGAAAATATCTTTTCTATCATACCTTATTTCATTCATACATCACTTATGATGCTAATATTAAACAACAACAAAAAAATATGCCTTAAAAAGCATGGAAAATAATCTATACATGACTCACTAAAGCAATTTTTAACATGGCCATTATAAACACCTAAGGTAAGTAAGTGCCAGGTACCATACATATGGGAATGTGTATTGTACTAGTTGTCATTTGAATGGGGGGGGGGGGGGGGGGGGGGGGGGGGGGGGGCCCTGCAGGAAATGTCAAAAAATAGGACAGCTTGGAGTAAGTTGATTGAAGTTCAAAGCTACATTAGGAGATAAAAGCTAGCAGAAGAAGAAGAAGGACTTCCGGTCGCCAACATGGCGGTTAGGCGTTGAGCCGTTAAGGCCTGTGGCGTGATTATGCTTATGGCTTTGGTTTGCAATTGCATTTTCCTCATGTTGGACTGGTAGTACATGGTTCCGTCGCTCTGCTACTGAGTGAGTGTGTGGGCAACACCGTGAGCTGTGAAATTCGCGTGGAATGCTTTTATATCTGTCCTGTACAGTGAACTGCATGTTCAGAACAATGGCTACCGGCAGTTGCTGAATTGACTGTTTTGCCCTTTCGGTTCATGAGTGAATTTTTCAGGAGACTCCTGGAAGTTGGCGCTGCAGCTGCGGAGTTCGTGCTTTGTGCGACACTTTCGGTGAGTCGCCCTGTGGTAAGAGACCGAGCCATGTGAGAAAACGGGTCAATGAGGTCTTTCTGGTGACTGCCGAGTCCATCGACGATGAACTGTGGTATTCGTGGATGAATTTTGTGTTGACATTCTGACGGTGGCATTATGCACAGTGTACCTGTGCAGGCTTGCTGGATTGCTGAGACTTCCGTCTATTCCACTTTTCACATTGGAGCATTTTGTGTGATATTCACTGGCACGGGAATGGAGCATAATGGGGACGACCCGTTGCCGTGAAGTTGGAACCTCGACTAACTAACTAACTAACAGAAGAAGAGGAAGGCAAGGCACCATGTTTGATCAGCTGTTGTTTATGTGTATCAAACAACATACAATGTATTATTTATATATACGTTTAGTGTGAACATACTAAAGAAATCTGGCCAGATATTTTAGCATTCACCACAGTGTTTATGGCATACAAAGTATATAAATCTTGTCTCTTTAAATAAAAGACATTTTGTCATTGTGGTTGCCCCCCTTTGTCATTTGCTGCAAAATCTACTGGAACACTCAAGGGTTACAAAAATCAAATTACTGCATGGACTGTTTGTTACAGAATGAGCTATAAGAAATAATAAAATATTCCATAAATGGCTTAATAAAATTGATCATAAATTATTTCATAAAATGTATTACAGATTTCATAATGATTTTATAAAATTAATTACATATTTATTTATGATTTCATAAATTCCGTAATAAATGATTTAATAAAATAATTCATAAATGGTTTCCTAAAATGTATTCATGATTTTATATAATCTTTTGTAAATGATTTCATAAAATCTTGAAACATGATTTCATAAAATGTATTACAGATTTCATAAATGATTTCTGTGGTGTGATTCATGAATTATTAATTTATTCAAAAACATTGATGTTAATTACTTCAAATGTTATCTAGCACATTTGAAGAAATACCTGTATTTTAAATGGAAAGTAACATCTGACTAACCTGAGACTGAGGAGGAACGGAAAACTGGCTGGGAACTAGAACCTCCGCAACCGAACAACTGATCTGAAAGTTGACCTGGTTTACTAGAGGGTTCTCAACACTGACCACGTGATGGACTGTCTGTCGGACAGGTGTGGACAGTTCAATCTTGGCCATTGTGCCTGGTCGAGTGGCTCTAAACGTGACTTCGTAAAACTGATACTCTCCTGTCTGCTCGTTTGTGAAAGTGACCTGATCAGGAGGTATCAGAAACATGACATCAAACACGATATCAAATGTGACATCAAAAATGACATCAAATATGATATCAAACACAACATCAAGCATGATATAAAAAATTATATCAAACATTTTAACAAACATGATAACAAACATGACATCAAACACAATACTAAACATGACATCAGACGTAATACCAAACATGATATCAAACACGACATCAAACATGACATCAGACATGATATCAAACATGATAACAAACATGAGATCAAACATATCAAACAGTGTGGGATATCATTTCACAGGTATTGATTAGCAGCTCACAAGAGGAATAAAGAAGAAGATGAGAAAGAAGTATCTGACTCTCAGTTTCTTCTGTCTTCATCATAATCATAATTGTGTTCTTCAGCAGAATCATATTCTTATCATTATTATATTCTTCATCATAATTATATCTTCATCATAATCAAATTATTCATCATAATAATATCTTCATCATAATCATATCTTCATCATAAGCATATTCTTATCATAATCATATTCTTCATCACAATCATAATTGTGTTCTTCATCATAATCATATTCATAAACATATTCTTAATACTAATGATATTCTTAACCATAATCATTATCTTATCAAAACTGTATTCTTATCATAAACACATTCTTCATCATAAACATATTCTTTAACATAATCACATTCTTCTCATAATCTTACACTTCATCATCATTATATTTTTCCTCATAATAATACCTTCAACATAATTATATCTTCATCATAATCACATTCTTAATCATAACTGAAATCATAACAATCGGAATACAAACAGAGCTGAAGTAATAACAAGGAAAAAAATGGTTAATGAACAGCTGGGACAGAAGTATCACATCATACATCAATACATGATGAAACATATGGAATCTGTAAAAAACATACATCCACATACACAAAGCCACAATACATACCTTGACTGGAGTGCTACCTTCCCTGTATGCATAGAATGCCAGTTTGTAATCTTTCTTGCCATTACCTGGCACATCGATGTACTCAACTCCTTTCACTGTAACGCCAGAATCAAATTTCTCTTTCAAGGGTTCTGTTTTCACGTGGAACCTGAAACCAAAATGAAAGTCAACAAAATAAAATCTGACAAGAAACGGACATATCTGTGCAGAAGTTTGCACAGTTAATAAACAAATACTAGAGATAGTAAAAATATTAAGAGACTGCAGCAGAATGCCACCATCAAGTAGCGTAGGCATTCATGTCTCTCTGCAAACAACTTTATGCACAGACCAGAACAAATCATTATACCACACCTCAAAACAGGACAATCCACTATGCAACCACATGTATACAAAATTCAAGATTAACGAATCAGCCATGTGCACATGTGGATTGGCGCCACATACAGCAGATCACATACTCCAAGAATGTCCAACATACAACATATCTAGGCATACTTTCTGGCCTAGAGAAAGAACAGTGAAAGATAAACTCTATGGACCCTAAGATAGTGAAATTCATACAAGAAACAATATTGCAGATATAGACAAATTTCAAGCGAATGAAAGAAGAAGAAAAAGAAATGTCACTCCACAGATCTCAGTCCTTGTGTTCTAGATCAGTTGATTATATCCCTTCCTGCCGCTGTCTTAGACCACCCAGCATCATGTCTCTTGATCTGCTTCTACATCTGCTGCTCCTTCCAGTTGTGTTGTTTCTAATTGTATTCTTCTCTTTATATGACCAAATAACACTGTTGGCCTTTTTCTGAAAGTTGTGTATAATGTTCTACTTCACTAGCCTCTTTTAGGCAATCGTGTTTAGTTTCTCTGGTCATCCAAAGTATTCGCAACATTCACCTGAGAACATCTCCTCGGGGGGGGGGGGGGGGGTCTGTGCAGCCAAGTGGTTAAGCCACTTGCCTCACACTCCAAAGGTTGTGGGTTCGATTTCTTCCAGACTTCATTATTCAGCTCACGAACGCAATTGTTTCTGAGATTCTTGGGAGTCATCGCTGGAGCCACGGAGTTCATGCTTTGTGAGACACTTTCAACCGGCTGCCCTACGGAAAGAGACAGAGCCATATGGGATAAAACCCGGAGCAAGAAAGTTGATCGTCTTGCCTTTAAACCTTGTAAACATCTCCATTTCCTTGAAGCTCTTCCATGTTTGTTCCTTCACATTCCAAGATTCACAGCCAAACAGGTTCGATATAACGTTTCAGTGCTTTCTTTCTGACATTCAATGAAAGTAATTTATTTTGGCAGGAGGTTGCAATACAGTAAATTAAAATAATTCAAAGCAATGAATTCCCTAAGTGAATTTAAAACAAAAGCTACAAAACAATATGTTGCATGATTTATTGTCTGGCATATTTCTCTGTGTCTGGTCAGATGCATACTGCAGAGTTATATATCGTATGAAGTAAATAAATGGACAATACTTCAGCTGAAACAATTAAAATGTATAGTCATGAGTATTATTAGAATGTGGAACATCTGTTATTCCCACAGTAGGCGGTTCCAGCTGGTTTTGTGCAAACTGAAAGAGTTTGTGTTAAATTTGAAATCTTAAAATTTGATCTAGACTCCAGGTTTACCTGGCCTGAAATGAGCATCAGAAAATGCCTTGGGAAGTAAAGGTGGGTGATGATATCACCCCTCGGGTGCTGATTGATCTGTACAAATATGGGGCTAGCACCTCAAGGTTTGTAACAAAGGATCCTGTACTTACATAAATAAGTTGATTTGGCTAACTGGCGGAGACACCGACTAACTGGCGGAGACACCGGCTAACTGGTGGAGACACCGACTAACTGGTGGAGACACCGGCTAACTGGCGGAGACACCGGCTAACTGGTGGAGACACCAACTAACTGGTGGAGACACCGACTAACTGGCGGAGACACCGACTAACTTGCGGAGACATCGGCTAACTGGTGGAGACACCGGCTAACTGGTGGAGACACCGACTAACTGGTGGAGACACCGGCTAACTGATGGAGACACCGGCTAACTGGCGGAGACACCGACTAACTGGCGGAGACACCGGCTAACTGGCGGAGACACCGACTAACTGGCGGAGACACCGGCTAACTGGCGGAGACACCGACTAACTGGCGGAGACACCGGCTAACTGGCGGAGACACCGGCTAACTGGTGGAGACACCGGCTAACTGGTGGAGACACCGGCTAACTGGTGGAGACACCGGCTAACTGATGGAGACACCGCCTAACTGGCGGAGACACCGGCTAACTGGCGGAGACACCGGCTAACTGGCGGAGACACCGACTAACTGGTGGAGACACCGACTAACTGGCGGAGACACCGACTAACTGGTGGAGACACCGGCTAACTGGCGGAGACACCGGCTAACTGACGGAGACACCGGCTAACTGGCGGAGACACCGACTAACTGGCGGAGACACCGACTAACTGGCGGAGACACCGACTAACTGGGGGAGACACCGACTAACTGGCGGAGACACCGGCTAACTGGCGGAGACACCGGCTAACTGGCGGAGACACCGGCTAACTGGTGGAGACACCGGCTAACTGGCGGAGACACCGACTAACTGGTGGAGACACCGGCTAACTGGCGGAGACACCGGCTAACTGGTGGAGACACCGGCTAACTGGCGGAGACACCGACTAACTGGTGGAGACACCGGCTAACTGATGGAGACACCGGCTAACTGGCGGAGACACCGGCTAACTGGCGGAGACACCGACTAACTGATGGAGACACCGGCTAACTGGCGGAGACACCGACTAACTGGCGGAGACACCGACTAACTGGCGGAGACACCGACTAACTGGCGGAGACACCGACTAACTGGCGGAGACACCGACTAACTGGCGGAGACACCGACTAACTGGCGGAGACACCGACTAACTGGCGGAGACACCGACTAACTGGCGGAGACACCGACTAACTGGCGGAGACACCGGCTAACTGGCGGAGACACCGACTAACTGGCGGAGACACCGGCTAACTGGCGGAGACACCGACTAACTGATGGAGACACCGACTAACTGGCGGAGACACCGGCTAACTGGCGGAGACACCGGCTAACTGGCGGAGACACCGGCTAACTGGCGGAGACACCGGCTAACTGGCGGAGACACCGGCTAACTGGCGGAGACCCGACTAACTGATGGAGACACCGGCTAACTGGCGGAGACACCGGCTAACTGGCGGAGACACCGACTAACTGATGGAGACACCGGCTAACTGGCGGAGACACCGGCTAACTGATGGAGACACCGGCTAACTGGCGGAGACACCGGCTAACTGGCAGAGACACCGGCTAACTGATGGAGACACCGGCTAACTGGCGGAGACACCGGCTAACTGGCGGAGACACCGACTAACTGGTGGAGACACCGGCTAACTGGTGGAGACACCGGCTAACTGGTGGAGACACCGACTAACTGGTGGAGACACCGGCTAACTGGTGGAGACACCGGCTAACTGGCGGAGACACCGGCTAACTGGCGGAGACACCGGCTAACTGGCGGAGACACCGGCTAACTGGCGGAGACACCGGCTAACTGGCGGAGACACCGGCTAACTGGTGGAGACACCGGCTAACTGGTGGAGACACCGGCTAACTGGTGGAGACACCGGCTAACTGGTGGAGACACCGACTAACTGATGGAGACACCGACTAACTGATGGAGACACCGGCTAACTGGTGGAGACACCGGCTAACTGGTGGAGACACCGGCTAACTGATGGAGACACCGGCTAACTGATGGAGACACCGACTAACTGGTGGAGACACCGGCTAACTGGTGGAGACACCGGCTAACTGGTGGAGACACCGGCTAACTGGTGGAGACACAGACTAACTTATGGAGACACCGGCTAACTGGTGGAGACACCGGCTAACTGGCGGAGACACTGGTTAACTGATGCAGACACTGCTAACTGATGGAGACACCGGCTAACTGGCGGAGACACCCGCTAACTGATGGAGACACAGGCTAATTGATAGAGACACCGGCTAACTGGCGGAGACACCGGCTAACTGATGGAGACACAGGCTAACTGATGGAGACACAGGCTAACTGGCGGAGACACCGGCTAACTGATGGAGACACTGATGGAGACACCGGCTAACTGGCGGAGACACAGGCTAACTGGCGGAGACACTGGTTAACTGGCGGAGACACAGGCTAACTGATGGAGACACTGGTTAACTGATGGAGACACTGCTAACTGATGGAGACACCGGCTAACTGGCGGAGACACAGGCTAACTGGCGGAGACACAGGCTAACTGGCGGAGACACAGGCTAACTGGCGGAGACACTGCTAACTGATGCAGACACTGCTAACTGATGGAGACACACGCTAACTGGCGGAGACACAGGCTAACTGGCGGAGACACAGGCTAACTGGCGGAGACACTGGTTAACTGATGGAGACACTGCTAACTGATGGAGACACTGCTAACTGATGGAGACACTGGTTAACTGATGGAGACACTGCTAACTTATGGAGACACTGGTTAACTGATGGAGACACTGCTAACTGATGGAGACACCAGCTAACTGGCGGAGACACAGGCTAACTGGCGGAGACACAGGCTAACTGATGGAGACACCGGCTAACTGGCGGAGACACAGGCTAACTGGCGGAGACACTGGTTAACTGATGGAGTCACAGCTAACTGATGGAGACACCGGCTAACTGGTGGAGACACCGGCTAACTGGCAGAGACCAGCTAACTGGCGGAGACACAGGCTAACTGGCGGAGACACCGGCTAACTGGTGGAGACACCGGCTAACTGGCAGAGACACCGGCTAACTGGCAGAGACACCGGCTAACTGGCAGAGCTAAGCTTATCGAACTACTGTATACATAATTTAAGACTGACAAAGTGCTTTTAAACACCCCTACTTGGGTCAGTTGGACTAAAATGCTGACTTCTAGTCCTTGATTTAGGGATGTAAATTACGAGTACCTCTGAACTCGGAGTGGGTTCACCTGATGACGAGGGACACTGGCAGTAGAGAAAGTTAATCCACACACAAAAATCAGTCCAATGCACTAGAAGTAGTACTTCTTCTTCTTCTTCTTCTTCTTCTTCTTCTTCTTCTTCTTCTTCTTCTGCGTTCATCCGGACTTTTTTTTCCGGACGTGATTGCGTTGTGCCTGTTTACAGCAGAGCTGCGTTCTTACGCCGTTAGGCAGACACATCCGACTTCTGCGAGCATTTGTTGACCGGGTTAACCTTCCCGGAGAAGTAGTACCATGTGTATGGACTACACGTGAGTTCAAAGGGAGCAAATGAAAAAAAATAAATTGGCAAATCAGCCACGTGCACCCCAGACAGCAGATGACATACACCAAGACTGCCCTGAATACAACATATCAAGGCAACCCTTTGGCCAGAAGTAACAACAGTGGAAGCTAAACTGTACACATCGCTGAGTGAGCTGAACAAAATAGTCAAATTTATATAAGAGACAATATTGCATATTGTCATCATGTGTCCTCCCATCAGGCGTATGCCTTCATCTCTTTCCACAGATCTCAGTCGTTTGGTGTTCTGGATAAGCTCCGCTGAAGATATTTCTCCATACCATGGTCACGCTCTATTCAAAATTTGATTCTCTCAGTCTGCCTCGTCTTCCACTGATCTTTCCAGCTGTCATGATGTTTTCTATTGTCTCTCTTCTCATTATATGGCCAAAGAATGCTGTTTGTCTCCTTCTTACAGTTGTATATGTTTTACTTTTGGTAGCCTTTTTCAGGCAATCTTTGTTAGATATTCTGGCAGTCCAAGGTATTCACCACATTCATCTCAGGAATCACATTGCAGATACAGACAATTTATTTCAAGTGAAAAGAAGAAGAAATTGAAACTACCCAAGCATAGACCTTGAGTCAGATATGATACATAATGAACTTTCAGAAATCCTTCTTATTCATGTTTCATTTTTGAAATCACATACTTCCTGGGTCATCTTCATGTGCCATGCCGATAAGCATGGGAAGTCATGTTTTGCCGTCTCACATGATCATCAAAGTCATGGATCACTCTGTGTTCTTGTCTCGACTATGCCATGTGGCCTAGCAATCAAGATATTTACTTCTCTGCCTTCCCATTGTTCTTCTCCCCTCAATCTTGCCAGTTGTCACCAAGTTCTCTAGTGTTAGTTTGTTGTGTATCCTTTACAGGACTTAACATCAACCCCAGCATTTTGGCTGTTTGTGATTTCTGGACAAGTTTACACTCAGTAGTTTGTCATTGCTTTCTGAACAACCGGCACTCATACTATTGTATGAAAACCTAATGCAAGGTGGTCTGCTTCCACATCACCCTCTTAGCGTGGGTCTCTATAAAGGAAGAATATGTAGCCAATGTATACCTCTGTGGTATCCTGAGCCAGTTTGTGACAGGAAGCAGCTCCGTGTAGCTGGTCTTACACGGCACTTCTCGAGAGATCCTGTCTGCAGCTCTCGGAGGATCTGCAGTCCCTGACAAGTTGAACAGGAGCCCTGAACCATCAGGGAGAGGGAAGAAAATGGAGCCCTGGGAGAAATAACAGGTCACAGTTTGTCACACAATCTTTTGTTATTTGTGTCGCTGTTATTTTCAAAAAGGAGCTGTGGAAAATCTGCAAATACTTCATGAGTGGATCAAATAAACTAGAATTAAAAAGTGTGAGATGATATAGGTGATACCATTCATGTTAAAAAAAAATACAAATAATATTTACCTGATTATATTTAAAATAGTTTTTATAATGAACATATTATTTGTTGTTGATATCTTTCCCTCTCTCTCCCCCTGTATGTCTGTCTCATATATACAAGAGAGAGAGAGAGGAGAGAGAGAACAGAGATAGATACAAGAGAGACAAAAGAAAGAGAAAAGAGAGAGGGGAGAGAGAGAAGAGAAAAAAGAGAGTAAATGGGCAAGAGAGAAGAGAGAGAAAAGAGATGGCAATGAGAGAGAGAAAGAGAGAAAGAAAAGAGAGAAGAGAAAAAAGAGGGAGAAAGAGAGAGAAAAGAGACAGAGAGAGAGAGAGAGAGAGAGCACTGCATGTTGTGTCTAGAATAATAGTTAGTGTGCCTGACAAGAGATCAATATATGACACGACTACCAGACAATGCTCGAGTTATGGCAGCTGACCTTGACACTGATCACATCACACATCAAGCTCTGATTGGTCAAAATCCTATGGGCCTAGTACATCAAGTGCCTGGAGCTGTGGTAGTGCAGTGGCTGGCATGTGTGCCTGCGAGTCATGTGTTCAAATCCCCATCAAGGTGAGAATTTAACACAAAAGGTACCTGGGCTCCGAGTTGGACCCAGCTTAAAACAGGAACCAGGAAATGGTCTGGGTAGTAAAGGCACCTGCCGTGATACTCATCTTAACATCCATCAAGTGCCAATTAGTCTATTCAAATATGTGGCTAAAACTTCTTCTTCGTCTTTCTGTTCGCTGCGGCTAAAACTGAATGCACAACATGCCTCAAGGTGTGGAAGATGGTTTTGATTTTATATCAAGTGCCGTCCAGTCTAATCTGGACCTAGAACATCAAGTGCTGCCTGGTCAAAATAATACGTGCCTTGAAAATCAAATGCTGTCTTGTCAAAATAATGATTGTCTGGAAAATCAAGTGCAAACTGGTCAAAATAATAGGAACTTAGAACATCAAATGCTGCTGGTCAGAATAATAAAGGCCTTGATCATTACATGCCGATTTTTCAAAACAATATAAGCCTAGCCCCATATGCCTTGATAGCATTGTAGCATTGTACTTCCGCTACATAATATATTTACAGATTATGTGTTTCAAATGTGGTAATTTCCATCAGAAAGTAATTGAATAAAATGTTACACTAGACATTTTGATGACACATTCCTGTCCTGTCACATTCATCAGGTGTAGAAATAATTTTGTGGTTTCATGGTCTTTAGTTAAATCACATTTATTGTTATAATAAAAGACACCTTTGACGCCACAATATCATTCTATCTGTGACCCCTAAACCTTACCACATGCTTTTTATTTTCGGAGGTCATGGTCAGTGGCTTGTAGGTCAGCTCATAAGCTCTTGTCTGCTGCGGCTCCACAGTAAATGTTACTGGACCAGTCCAGTGCTCCCCATCAATGATTGGTTTCAGGTTCCAAAGCTGGTTGCTCTTGTTGGGAATCATGATCGGCTTGGTGTCCGACTGCCGAACAACCGCTTGGAATGTTTGCACCTCTTTAACTGGAGGGATTCCTGTACATGACCCTGTTAAGGTCAAAGTTAATGGCTTGTGTGGTCCATCATCGAGGAAACATTTCAGTTTCTGAAACAAAATGCTAGACATTTTCATAACTTACAAATATTCAGTTCTGCAGTGAATGTCAGACTTTCTCATAACTCACAAATATTCACAGTTCTGCAGTGAATGTCAGACATTCTCATAACTCACAAATATTCACAGTTCTGCAGTGAATGTCAGACATTCTCATAACTCACAAATATTCACAGTTCTGCAGTGAATGTCAGACATTCTCATAACTCACAAATATTCACAGTTCTGCAGTGAATGTCAGACATTCTCATAACTCACAAATATTCACAGTTCTGCAGTGAATGTCAGACATTCTCATAACTCACAAATATTCACAGTTCTGCAGTGAATGTCAGACATTCTCATAACTCACAAATATTCACAGTTCTGCAGTGAATGTCAGACATTCTCATAACTCACAAATATTCACAGTTCTGCAGTGAATGTTAGACATTCTCATAACTCACAAATATTCACAGTTCTGCAGTGAATGTCAGACATTCTCATAACTCACAAATATTCACAATTCTGCAGTGAATGTCTGACATTCTCATAACTCACAAATATTCACAATTCTGCAGTGAATGTCAGACATTCTCATAACTCACAAATATTCATAGTTCTGCAGTGAATGTCAGACATGCTGATACTTCACAAATATTCATAGTCCTGCAGTAAATGTCAAACATTCTCATTGCACAAAGATTTCAAAGAGCAAGCTGTAAAGACTAAAAAACGTGGAATATTTAACGCTGACATTAAATCAGTACTATTGTATTGATCAGAAATATGCATAATGATTAAAACAATCTCTAATAAATAATAAACTTTTATTAATTGGTACATGGGCAGAAAAGCAGGACTAAAATGGTATGCCAGAATCACAAATGTGGATCACAGAGAGAGAACTAGACAGTTTCCAGTGAATCAAGAGGATAGGAAAAGGTGCTGATGATAGGACACACATTAAGAACATCTGATAATAGGATACATTTCAATGAAACAAACAGGGCAAAGAAAATAGAGGAAGACTTTAAAAACACAAAGAGAATTAGAGACAGATGAATAATATGGGGAGGACACCCGAGAAGGTTAACTCGGTCAATAAATGCCTGAAGAAGTTGGATGTGTTGGCCAAAAGGTGCAAATAATGCAGCTCTGCTGTAATCAGGCACAACATAATTATGCTTAAAACAACATTCCGGATGAAGGCAGAAGAAGAAGATATGAGGAGAGGGAGGGAGCTGCAAGAGATGGAATAGCCTGGTGTGAGTTTGTTGAGGGCTTATGTTTCATGGATGAAGGTCAGAAAGAGAGGAAGCCGAACAGACTTCTGCCCAGGTTCATAAAAAATGAGAAAACATCCACAAAAATAATATTTAGACTATGTATGATTCTGGTTTATACATCTTAGGATCCTCATCACTGCTGCAGAATTTGTACTCCGAGTTAAGATTCTCTTTGTGTCATCGATCCATGAGAGGAGCACTGATGGAATGAGTGCACAATCATAACAACAGATATGAGAAGTCTTAGAAGAGCTGCAGGAGTAACCATGAGAGATAAAATTAGGAATGATGAAATTAGAAGATGATTAGGTCTGAAACCAGTCATGTACTTCATTAAAGAACAACAGATTAAATGGTTTGGCCATCTCACAAGAATGCCCTGGTACCATCTGCCACAAAGAGCCACACTGAAGAAATATAAGGGATACAGTGCAAGAGGAAGACCAAGTAAAAGATGGAGTGATGGTATCAAGAACAACCTTACAGAAATGAATACCAACTTACAAAGATCATTAGAAACAGTGAATGAAAGATCCTTACATCTTCCCCCAACACTTCACTGAGGTAAATGGGGGAAGAGAAGAAGAAGAAGAATGAAGGTGTTCCTTAACAAAATCAACCAATGAAACAAAGAACACAGAGAAAACTCTGATTTCAAATACTTTCATTTTATGACTGAGGACAATAAGGATAGTAATGGTGACCTACAGAATGTATTTCTAGAAATTATCAATAATTTTGTTTGGCCATGAAACATCTGGCATAAGAAATAAGCAACATCTTAAAGACAGAAACATACACCACATAAATATGAAAGACATAAACATGAAAGATATAAGCATAAAGCACAGCACATCTGGTAGCAGATACAGAAATAATCCATGTCATGACGTGGATAAAATGAATAGCTCTGCTTTATAGTGGATATAAAATGAGCCATAATTTATGGCAAATATAATAATGAGCAATATTTTTTGGGAGATATAATGAGTAATGTTGTGGGACAGATATAATAATGAGCCATGTTTTATAGTTAATTTAATATTAAGCCATGTTTTCTTGTGAATAATATAAATGAGCTTTATAATTAGCTGACATAACAATGAGCCACAGTTTGCAGCAGATATAAAAAGAAGCCAAATTTTGTAGTGGATATGAATCTTTTAGCATCTGCTTGCTTGCTTGTGTTCGTTGGCTTGAGCTCCAACGCGAAGTCTTGTATGTCGTATAAAGGCATCCTGTTGTCCAACATCAGTGTGATGTATACAGGACCTGAGGTTTGCGTGAGTATCCATTGTCCCATGTCTGGCTTATTGGTGTGCAGACTGGTGGTTCCTCGCCGTACAGGCAGACACTCTCCGACTTCGGAGAATTTAGCATCTGGAATAAATACAGTGAAAAATGCTGGCAGCAAACATAAAACAGAACCATACCTCATAACGGACATCAGCACTAATTGTCTGTGGGTGGAAGTCAACTTGAAATGTCACATCCATGCCAGGTGTGATGTATCCTTCAACTGGGCTAATGGAAAAATCTGGCTTGAAGCGCTTTATGTCCCAGCGAAATCTGGCAGATAAAAAAACACATGAGAGTTTACAAAAGCCAACTTGGCTGACAAAAACACATCATACACACATCACAGTCTACGTTAGGAGAAGTTGTTGTTATCCAGCATCTGCCGTTCAGACAAATGTCATGCAGTGATGCTTGCAACTATTCATTAGTTGTGCTAATCCACATAAAGTAAGATTAGAGGAGCTTTCTGAAGTTGCAATACCATGTAGTGAGTGATACTTGCAAGAATTCATTAGCTCTGCTGTGGTTCCATTAGGTTAGAAAAGTTGTATCGTGTTACAATACCATGTAGTGATGCCATATTGTGTTACAATGCCATGTAGTGATGCCATGTTGTGTTACAATGCCATGTAGTGATGCCATATTGTGTTACAATGCCATGTAGTGATGCCATATTGTGTTACAATGCCATGTAGTGATGCCATATTATGTTACAATGCCATGTAGTGATGCCATATTGTGTTACAATGCCATGTAGTGATGCCATATTGTGTTACAATGCCATGTAGTGATGCCATATTGTGTTACACTAGCCATGTAGTGGATGCCATATTGTGTTACAATGCCATGTAGTGATGCCATATTATGTTACAATGCCATGTAGTGATGCCATATTGTGTTACAATGCCATGTAGTGATGCCATATTGTGTTACAATGCCATGTAGTGATGCCATATTGTGTTACAATGCCATGTAGTGATGCCATATTATGTTACAATGCCATGTAATGATGCCATAGTATGTTACGAATGCCATGTAGTGATGCCATGTTGTGTTACAATGCCATGTAGTGATGCCATGTTGTGTTACAATATGCCATGTAGTGATGCATGTTGTGTTACAATGCCATGTAGTGATGCCATGTATGTGTTACAATGCCATGTAAGTGATGCCATATTGTGTTACAATGCCATGTAGGATGCAGTTTGTTACAATGCATGTAGTATCATATTGTTACAATGCCATGTAGTGATCCATTTTGTTACAATGCTTGTAGTGATGCCATTTGTGTACAATGCCATGTAGTGATGCCATGTTGTGTTACAATGCGTGTGTGATGCCATGTTGTGTCAATCCATGTAGTGATGCCATGTTTGTTACAATACATGTAGTGTGCCATATGTGTTACAATGCCATGTGTGATGCCATGTTGTGTTACAATGCCATGTAGTGTGCATTTTGTACAATCATGTAGTGTGCCTATTGGTTACAATGCCATGTATGATGCATTTGTGTACATGCCATGTGTGATGTATTTTGTTACAATCCATGTAGTGATGCCAGTTGGTTACAATGCCATGTAGTGACCATGTTGTGTTACAATCATGTAGTGATGCCATTTGTGTTACAATCCATTAATCCATTTGTGTTAAGAAGTTGCTGTTTGTTACAATGCCAGTTAGTAACCATGTTGTGGTACAATGCCATGTAGTGATGCAATGTTGTGTTACAATGCCATGTAGTGATGCCATGTTGTGTTACAATGCCATGTAGTGAATGCCATGTTGTGTTACAATGCCATGTAGTGATGCCATGTTGTGTTACAATGCCATGTAGTGATGCCATAGTTGTGTTACAATGACCATGTAGTGATGCCATAGTTGTGTTACAATGCCAGTGTAGTGATGCCATATTGTGTTACAATGCCATGTAGTGATGCCATGTTGTGTTACAATGCAGTGTAGTGATGCCATGTTGTTTACAATGCCATGTAGTGATGCCATGTTGTGTTACAATGACCATGTAGTGATGCCATGATTGTGTTACAATGCCATGTAGTGATGCCATAGTGTGTTACAAATGCCATGTAGTGATGCCATATTGTGTACAATGGCCATGTAGTGATGCCATAGTTGTGTTACAATGCCATGTAGTGATGCCATGTTGTGTTTACAATGCAGTGTAGTGATGACCATATTGTGTTACAATGCCATGTAGTGATGCCATGTTGTGTTACAATGCTTGTAGTGATGCCATATTGTGTTACAATCCCATGTAGTGATGCCATGTTGTGTTACAATGCCATGTAGTGATGCCATGTTGTGTTACAATACCATGTAATGATGCCATATTGTGTTACAATGCCATGTAGTGATGCCATGTTGTGTTACAATGCGATGTAGTGATGCCATGTTGTGTTACAATGCCATGTAGTGATGCCATGTTGTGTTACAATGCCATGTAGTGATGCCATGTTGTGTTACAATGCCATGTAGTGATGCCATGTTGTGTTACAATGAAATGTAGTGATGCCATGTTGTGTTACAATACCATGTAGTGATGCCATATTGTGTTACAATGCCATATAGTGATGCCATGTTGTGTTACAATGCCATGTAGTGATGCCATGTTGTGTTACAATGCCATGTAGTGATGCCATGTTGTGTTACAATGCCATGTAGTGATGCCATGTTGTGTTACAATGCCATGTAGTGATGCCATGTTGTGTTACAATGCCATGTAGTGATGCCATGTTGTGTTACAATACCATGTAGTGATGCCATGTTGTGTTACAATGCCATGTAGTGATGCCATGTTGTGTTACAATACATGTAGTGATGCCATATTGTGTTACAATGCCATGTAGTGATGCCATGTTGTGTTACAATGCTTGTAGTGATGCCATATTGTGTTACAATGCCATGTAGTGATGCCATGTTGTGTTACAATGCCATGTAGTGATGCCATGTTGTGTTACAATGCCATGTAGTGATGCCATGTTGTGTTACAATGCCATGTAGTGATGCCATGTTGTGTTACAATGCCATGTAGTGATGCCATGTTGTGTTACAATGCAGAGTAGTGATGCCCATATTGTGTTACAATGCCATGTAGTGATGCCATGTTGTGTTTACAATGCCATGTAGTGATGCCATGTTGTGTTACAATGTCATGTAGTGATGCCATGTTGTGTTACAATGCCATGTAGTGATGCCATGTTGTGTTACAATGCCATGTAGTGATGCCATGTTGTGTTACAATGCAGAGTAGTTAGACCATATTGTGTTACAATGCCATGTAGTGATGCCATGTTGTGTTACAATGCCATGTAGTGATGTCATATTGTGTTACAATGCCATGTAGTGATGCCATGTTGTGTAACAATGCCATGTAGTGATGTCATGTTGTGTTACAATGCCATGTAGTTATACCATATTGTGTTACAATGCCATGTAGTGATGCCATGTTGTGTTACAATGCCATGTAGTGATGCCATGTTGTGTTACAATGCCATGTAGTGATGCCATGTTGTGTTACAATGACATGTAGTTATGCCATGTTGTGTTACAATGCAGTGTAGTTATACCATATTGTGTTACAATGCCATGTAGTGATGCCATGTTGTGTTACAATGCCATGTAGTGATGCCATGTTGTGTTACAATGCCATGTAGTGATGCCATGTTGTGTTACAATGCAGTGTAGTTATACCATATTGTGTTACAATGCCATGTAGTGATGCCATGTTGTGTTACAATGCTTGTAGTGATGCCATATTGTGTTACAATGCCATGTAGTGATGCCATGTTGTGTTACAATGCCATGTAGTGATGCCATGTTGTGTTACAATACCATGTAGTGATGCCATATTGTGTTACAATGCCATGTAAGTGATGCCATGTTTGGTTACAATGCCATGTAGTGATGCCATGTTGTGTTACAATGCCATGTTGTGTTACAATGCCATGTAGTGATGCCATGTTGTGTTACAATGCCATGTAGTGATGCCATGTTGTTACAATGCCATGTTGTGTTACAATACCATGTAGTGATGCCATGTTGTGTTACAATGCCATGTAGTGATGCCATGTTGTGTTACAATGCCATGTAGTGATGCCATGTTGTGTTACAATGCAGTGTAGTTATACCATATTGTGTTACAATGCCATGTAGTGATGCCATATTGTGTTACAATGCCATGTAGTGATGCCATGTTGTGTTACAATGCCATGTAGTGATGTCATGTTGTGTTACACTGCCATGTGTGATGCCATGTTGTGTTACAATGCCATGTAGTGATGCCCATGTTGTGTTACAATGCCATGTAGTGATGCCATGTTGTGTTACAATGCCATGTAGTGATGCCATGTTGTGTTACAATGCAGGTAGTGATGTCATGTTGTGATTCAATGCCATGTAGTGATGCCATGTGTGTTACAATGCCATGTAGTGATGCCATGTTGTGTTACAATGCCATGTAGTGATGCCATGTTGTGTTACAATGCCATGTAGTGATGCCATTGTGTGTTACAATGCATGTAGTGATGCCATGTTGTGTTACAATGCCATGTAGTGATGCCATGTTGTGTTACAATGCCATGTAGTGATGCCATGTTGTGTTACAATTCCATGTAGTGATGCCATTTTGTGTTACAATGCCATGTACTGATGCCATGTTGTGTTACAATGCCATGTAGTGATGCCATGTTGTGTTACAATGCATGAAGTTATACCATATTGTGTTACAATGCCATGTAGTGATGCCATGTTGTGTTACAATGCTGTATGATGCCATATTGTGTTACAATGCCATGTAGTGATGCCATGTTGTGTTACAATGCCATGTAGTGATGCCATATTGTGTTACAATGCCATGTAGTGATGCCATATTGTGTTACAATGCCATGTAGTGATGCCATGTTGTGTACAATCCATGTAGTGATGCCATGTTGTGTTACAATGCCATGTGTAGCCATGTGTGATCCATATTGTGTTACAATGCCATGTATGATGCCATTTGTACAATGCTGTGTGTTACAATGCCATGTAGTGATGCCATTTTGTTACAATGCCATGTAGTGATGCCATATTGTGTTACAATGCCTGTAGTGATGCCTATTGTGTTACAATGCCATGTAGTGATGCCATGTTGTGTTACAATGCCATGTAGTGATGCCATATTGTGTTACAATGCCATGTAGTGATGCCATGTTGTGTTACAATGCCAGTAGTGATGCATGTTGTGTTACAATGCCATGTAGTGATGCCATGTTGTTTACAATGCCATGTAGTGATGCCATGTTGTGTTACAATGCCATGTAGTGATGCCATGTTGTGTTACAATGCCATGTAGTGATGCCATTTGTGTTACAATGCCATGTAGTGATGCCATGTTGTGTTACAATGCCATGTAGTGATGCCATATTGTGTTACAATGCCATGTAGTGATGCCATGTTGTGTTACAATGCCATGTAGTGATGCCATGTTGTGTTACAATGCCATGTAGTGATGCCATGTTGTGTTACAATGCCATGTAGTGATGCCATGTTGTGTTACAATGCCATGTAGTGATGCCATGTTGTGTTACAATGCCATGTAGTGATGCCATGTTGTGTTACAATGCCATGTAGTGATGCCATATTGTGTTACAATGTCATGTAGTGATGCCATTTGTGTTACAATGCCATGTAGTGATGCCATGTTGTGTTACAATGCCATGTAGTGATGCCATGTTGTGTTACAATGCCATGTATGATGCCCTATTGTGTTACATGCCATGTAGTGATGTCATGTTGTGTTACAATGTCATGTAGTGATGCCCTATTGTGTTACAATGCCATGTAGTGATGCCATGTTGTTGTTACAATGCCATGTAGTGATGCCAATGTTGTGTTACAATGCCATGTAGTGATGCCATGTTGTGTTACAATGCCATGTAGTGATGCCATGTTGTGTTACAATACCATGTAGTGATGCCCTATTGTGTTACAATGCCATGTAGTGATGCCATGTTGTGTTACAATGCCATGTAGTGATGCCATGTTGTGTTACAATGCCATGTAGTGATGCCCTATTGTGTTACAATGCCATGTAGTGATGCCATGTTGTGTTACAATGTCATGTAGTGATGCCCTATTGTGTTACAATGCCATGTAGTGATGCCATGTTGTGTTCCAATGCCATGTAGTGATGCCATGTTGTGTTACAATGCCATGTAATGATGCCATGTTGTTACAATACCATGTAGTGATGCCATGTTGTGTTACAATACCATGTAGTGATGCCATGTTGTGTTACAATGCCATGTAGTGATGCCCTATTGTGTTACAATGCCATGTAGTGATGCCATGTTGTGTTACAATGCCATGTAGTGATGCCATGTTGTGTTACAATGCAGAGTAGTTATACCATATTGTGTTACAATGCCATGTAGTGATGCCATGTTGTGTTACAATGCAGAGTAGTTATACCATATTGTGTTACAATGCCATGTAGTGATGCCATGTTGTGTTACAATGCCATGTAGTGATGCCATGTTGTGTTACAATGCTTGTAGTGATGCCATGTTGTGTTACAATGCCATGTAGTGATGCCATGTTGTGTTACAATACCATGTAGTTATACCGTATTGTGTTACAATGCCATGTAGTGATGCCATGTTGTGTTACAATGCCATGTAGTGATGCCATGTTGTGTTACAATACCATGTAGTGATGCCATGTTGTGTTACAATGCCATGTAGTTATACCATATTGTGTTACAATGCCATGTAGTGATGCCATGTTGTGTTACAATACCATGTAGTGATGCCCTATTGTGTTACAATGCCATGTAGTGATGCCATGTTGTGTTACAATGCTTGTAGTGATGCCCTATTGTGTTACAATGCCATGTAGTGATGCCATGTTGTGTTACAATGCCATGTAGTGATGCCATGTTGTGTTACAATGCCATGTAGTGATGCCATGTTGTGTTACAATGCCAATGTAGTGATGACCATGTTGTGTTACAATGCAGGTAGTGATAGCCATGTTGTGTTACAATGCCATGTAGTGATGCCATATTGTGTTACAATGCCATGTAGTGATGCCATGTGTGGTTACAATGCCATGTAGTGATGCCATAGTTGTTTACAATGCCATGTAAGTGATGCCATGTTGTGTTACAATGCCATGTAGTGATGCCATGTTGTGTTACAATGCATGTAGTGATGCCATAGTGTGTTACAAATGCCATGTATGATGCCATGTTGTGTACAATGCCATGAAAGTGATGCCATGTTGTGTTACAATGCCATGTAGTAAATGCCATGTTGTGTTACAATACCATGTAGTGATGCCCTATTGTGTTACAATGCCATGTAGTGATGCCCTATTGTGTTAAAATGCCATGTAGTTATCCATATTGTGTTACAATGCCATGTAGTTATACCATATTGTGTTACAATGCCATGTAATGATGCCAATGTTGTGTTACAATGCCATGTAGTGATGCCCTGTTGTGTTACAATGCATGTATATGCCATATTGTGTTACAATGCCATGTAGTTTATGCCCATGTTGTGTTACAATGCCATGTAGTGATGCCATGTTGTGTTACAATGCCATGTAGTGATGCCATTTGTGTTACAATGCCATGTAGTGATGCCATGTTGTGTTACAATGCCATGCAGTGATGCCATGTTGTGTTACAATGCCATGTAGTGATGCATATTGTGTTACAATGCCATGTAGTGATGCCATGTTGTGTTACAATGCCATGTAGTGATGCCATATTGTGTTACAATGCCATGTAATGATGCCATGTTGTGTTACAATGCCATGTAGTGATGCCATATTGTGTTACAATGCCATGTAGTGATGCCATATTGTGTTACAATGCCATGTAGTGATGCCATATTGTGTTACAATGCCATGTAGTGATGCCATGATTGTGTTACAATGCCATGTAGTGATGCCCATGTTGTGTTACAATGCCATGTAGTGATGCCATATTGTGTTACAATGCCATGTAGTGATGCCATATTATGTTACAATGCCATGTAGTGATGCCATATTGTGTTACAATGCCATGTAGTTATACCATATTGTGTTACAATGCCATGTAGTTATACCATATTGTGTTACAATGTCATGTAGTGATGCCCTATTGTGTTACAATGCCATGTAATGATGCCATATTGTGTTACAATGCCATGTAGTGATGCCATATTGTGTTACAATGCCATGTAGTGATGCCATATTGTGTTACAATGCCATGTAGTGATGCCATATTGTGTTACAATGCCATGTCAGGGAAAGATGTACCTGACAGGTTTCAATGTTCACCCCAGGCTCATTGCTTGCCTATGGCTGGGCTTTAAAAAAAAAAAAAAAACCACTGGTTCCTAATGACATCTCACCCCTGGACTTAATCAGTCTTGGTGAGATCCAATATTTAGCCTTCTCGGATAATGGCAAAAAGCAAAAGGTTAAGTTTGCAAGTTGCAGTTCCTAGCAGTAAAGAACTGTGTGTTCATGCCTTGTGGCATATTAGGACTGTGATGCTAGCCCATATTTTTATAGACGAATCAGCACTCAGGGGGTGACAGGGTCAAGGTTCTATATACATAACCGAATGGATAAGAGCACTTGCTCTTAAACTTCCTGTTTGCTGATGCAGTGGTAGTGGGTTCACTCCCTAATCTGGTCAGTTTGACAAAACATGTTGACTTCTTGTGCTTGACGTGGGAACATCAATTATAAGTACCTCAGAAGTTGGAGTGGGTTTGCCTGATGGCGAGGGACACTGGTAATAGGGGAAGCTAATCCACATACAAACATCAGTCCAATGCACTAGAAGTAGTAGCATATGCATAGACTACGTTTGAGTTTATAGCATGCAACAACAGCCCCCCCCCCCCCCCCCCCCCCAAAAAAAAAAGAAATATAATAAAAACAACACCCATACAACTAATGCTTCAAGGCATTAAAAATAGCAGCATGTGAATTGATAAATATTGCTCGAGAATGGGAGTTGTGAAAAAGTAAGATTGCCTGCAGCAAGTGGCAAGGAAGGAGGAGGAGGAGGAGAGAAGCAGCAACAAAAACAGGTAGTGAAGGAGAGCAATGGGAAAATCAGTTGAGAGTGGACCAAGATCATGTTCAAAGTGAGCGAACGGAAAAACAGAACAGAATGACATACAAACGCAGGACTCACTTTGTGTTCATGTCCCCTGTGTTGGACATGAGGAGCTTGCGTGAACTACTACTGTGCAGGAACACTGTGCCAAATGAGATCGCATCGGAGTCCAGCGACACCTCCAGGCCCAAGCAGGATCCCTTGATTACAAACAGCGGCAGGGACATTCCAGAACATTCTAGGAACACCTGGGGATTGACCATGTCCACATGTGTCACCATATACACACACTAATCAAGCAGTCAGTCAGTCATGTGCCATCTCCACAATGAAGGTTGGCTAAAATGGATTTTTAAATACATAGTCTCTTGCTTTGATTGTACACTGAAAGAATGCTGTTCATCCATCTCTTGATGTTTTCTTCTAACTTGTATTGTTTTCTATTTTTTACTTACTTGTGTCCATTATTTTTCCAGTTAAAATAAGTTAGTTGCATGTCCTTTTTAGGACATCAAAATCAGCCTCTGCATTTACTGACCGTGATTTTCTAGACAATTTTACATACAGTAATTTGTTATTGCTTGCTGAACAGACACCATTGTGAAAATCAATGTAAAGCAATCTTCCCCCAAACTGCCTGTGGCTGCATTCAAACCTGGTATGTGAAACTGCATTTATTACCCCCCCCCCCCCCCCCCCCCCCCCCCCCCCAAAAAAAAAATAAATAATGCAGACGCGTATAAGTTTTAATAAGCAAATCATAATCAGGTTCCTACATTCGCATGATATGATTGAGGGAACACATGGAGGGAACTACAAGAGATAGCAAAGGATAGGAGGCCTTCAAGTTTGAATCTGTATATCCTCTCAGAATATAGATAGTGCACAGAGTATAAACAGTGCACAACATTTAGAGAGTGCACAGCGTATAGAGAGTGCACAAAGTATAGAGAGTGCATGGCATATAAAAGAGTGTAAGAGTGTAAACAGTGCACAGAGTATAGAGAGTGCACAGGGTATAGATAGTGCACATAGTACAGAGAGCATATAAGAATACAGATAGTGCAAAGAATATAGATAGTCCACAGAGTATAGTTAGTGCACAGAGTACAGAGAGTGCACAGAGTATAGATAGTGCACAGAGTATAGATAGTGCACATAGTATAGAGTGTGCACAGAGTATAGATAGTGCACATAGTATAGAGTGTGCACATAGTATAGATATTGCACAAAGTATAGAGAGTGCACACAGTACAGAATGTGTACAGAGTATAGAATGTGCACAGAGTATAGAGTGTGCATAGAGTATAGATGTTGCATCAGTAAAAGATGACTACCTAGCAGAAGTCAGAATTGGTGTTACAGATCACACGTATAAATTAAACAAACAATATTTACATATGAAGCGGTTATTTCCTATATTTGCATATCTAAATGGTTGATATTCATAAATGACATATTCTTCCCGCAGATACGACCCACATGTGTTGAACTGAGTTGAGTTGAGTCAAAAGCCAACATCACAACACTCTGGACATTCCCAACCATGCTCTGCTCCCGTCGTCAACAACCATCGAGAAGTCTGAGTACTAATAGTACCTGCTGCAGTCTGATTATGTGTCCATCTGGCCTTTCTTTAGAGCATAAAACGCATGTCAGCAATGACAGTCTACATAATTAATACACACTCACCTCTTCCGTGAACTGTGGGATGCGGGCCTTGGGTCTGAACCAGACCTCGACCTTTGCGCTCCCTCCTCGGGCAGCAAGAGTGATTGCCTCTTTTGGGGCAATGCTAAAGACATCCTTGACCTGGAGTGCTGGCTCTGATGGCATGAAGGCCAGAGTGAAGGTCACCGGAACATGGCTGTTGTTGATAATTGGGATAAACTTCCGGACATTGTCACCAACCATTCTGGCTCCAAGGTTGAGGCTCTTGTGTTTTGGGTCTACCACTTCAATCTTCGATCAAACACAATCATATCATCAATCACACTGTAATTGATAGATGCCAGAAGTCTATGCCTAAAAAAACCTCAATAATCTTTTCAGATCTCCTAGTTGACATAATCTTACTAAACAGTAACAGTGTCACAGATGAAGTTGCCAATTTGTCTAAGAATGGAGAAATGAGAAGGAAAAGAACGAAATGAAGAAGAAGGAGTAGCAGGTGGAGAAGAAGTGGCGGAAGTAGATGCAGATGATTAATAAGAAGAGGAAAAGGGAAAAAAAGAAGAAGAAGAAAAGGAAGAAGAACTATAAGTAATGAGAAGAAGATGATGAAGAGGAATCATCAGTGGGAGGTGGAGTAGTAGTGGTAGTGAAAGTAGAAGAAGAAGAGGAAGAAGAACAATAAGTAATGAGAGGAAGATGATGAAGAGGAATCAGAAGGAGGTGGGTGGAGTAGAAGTGGTTGTGAAAGCAGAAGAAGAAGAAGAAGAAGAAGAAGAGGAAGAGAAAGAAGAAGAAGTAATGAGGAGAAGGAGAAGATTAGGAAGGAGAAGAAGGAGGAGGAGGAGGAGGAGGAGGAGGAGGAGGAGGAGGAGAAGTAGCAGCAGCAGATATGTGTTGATGAAAATAGTAAAGTATGTAAAGTTTATGTAAAGTTAGCTGCAGTTCTCTGCCCTATCATTTGCAGACAGAAAACAATCAAGACATACAATATCTATTGGAGATCATCCACATACAATTATAATAAAAGCTAAAGGCAGTCCTATAGCAGATACTACCCTTGGAGTGTTAGGCCATCACATATTCTAGATCATGATATATGAGGTGGGTGACCATTCCCTTTCCTCATCTCCTTTTCTTCCCAGACGATTGACAGAAAATTCTGAACATTTTCTGGTATCCATTTTTATCAGGGTAGGTAACTCTAGAGCCTTACCAGCCAGAAATAAATAACCCCGCCTTCGCTGGGGATTGAAACTGGCTTACCGTCTTGGCAGGCAAAACACACCACTAACCACAGTGTACTTATTATAAAGGTTTCCACATTTAAACTTTAAAAGTGATGTAGAAATTGCAGTAACCATGCCATTGTCTTGTAACCTGTCAATACTGTTGTTAAGGATGTCAAGAGTGTTAGAACATGACATCACAGTGCAGATGAACACAGTGACATCATCAGGACAGTTTCTTCTTCTTCGTTCATCCGGAGTTTTTTTCCGGACGTGATTGCGTTGTGCCTGTTTACAGCAGAGCTGCGTTCTTGCGCCGTTAGGCCGACACATCCGACTTCTGCGGGCATTTGTTGACCGGGTTAACCTTCCCGGGGATCAGGACAGTTTAAAGATGGCCACCCCACTTTTTATACACCAAAGAGGAGCAGCATTCTGATATCCGTTTTTGATCAGTGAAGGGGTGAAATTCATTGGCGAATGAAGGTTCAGTATTGTGATGCATGCCTGTCAGTCCAGCAAGTGTATGAATGGAGTAAGAAGTTTCAAAACGGCGTGACTTCTGTGACAGACTCTTCACGACCAGGTCAGGCACACCAAGTAGTGAGTCCAGATAATTTGTTTCTACAGGAATCCAAGCACTTTATTGGCACAGGAGGACTTGCATTGAACGCAGTTGTGACTACATCGAAAAATGATAATACAATCTTTACTTTTTCAGAATATATTTAAAAAAAAACATTTAAGGTTTTCATATGAAGCCCCTTGTATAATAATTATGCGACTTCCTAAAACAATTGAAAATAATTGCACTTGCCTTCATCTCACTGCCCATGCCGAAAAATTCAACTTTCTGTTTGGAGAGTCCATTAATCTCGAATGAGACGACCTCGTGGTATTTGATGGCTTGTCGTGGGCAGAATGTGAAGGATATCTTAATCTCTTTGTTGGGAGCCAAAACACAAGTCTCAAAACGGTGTATCAGGTGACTAGTTGGCTCGTACAAACAACTCACACTGAAATTAAATACAGGAAATCACGTTGCTTGATAGAAAGATAATCTCATTAATAAATTACATGATAATCCCTCTGATGTGTCTCTACCTTGAACAGGTAGAGGCTTGCATATTCCAGTGACCCCACAAGCTATGCTGACGCTTGCGCAGCTACTAGTAGGGTCTTCTGCGTCAGACAGATCATGGGATAGGAACTAGATGAAGAGAGATGCAAACTGCTGTCTTGTAGGTAGACTGGAGACAGTCAAAGGCTAAGGGAAGACAAACCTGAAATAATGCTTGTCAAAGTCGGATGTACTGAGATGCAGGTTTGAGGAGCAGCGCAACATAATTCATTGAATGATGATACTTCTTCTTCTTCTGCGTTCATCCAGAGTTTTTTTCCGGACGTGATTGCGTTGTGCCTGTTTACAGCAGAGCTGCGTTCTTGCGCCGATAGGCCGACACATCCGACTTCTGCAGGCATTTGTTGACTGGGTTAACCTTCCCGGGGGAATGGTGATACACTAGGATGTATTGAGATGCAGGTTTGAGGAAACAGCGCAACATAATTCACTGAATGATGATACACTGGGATGTATTGAGATGCAGGCTTGAGGAAACAGCGCAACATAATTCACTGAATGATGATACACTAGGATGTATTGAGATGCAGGTTTGAGGAAACAGTGCAACATAATTCACTGAATGATGATGCACAGGGATGTACTGAGATACAGGCTTGAGGAAACAGTGCAACATAATTCACTGAATGATGATGCACAGGGATGTACTGAGATACAGGCTTGAGGAAACAGTGCAACATAATTCACTGAATGATGATACACAAAATAAACAAGTTAAATGCGAGAGGATCAACTTCACTGTACCAGGTTTTCCACCCGAACTGGCTCAGTTTCTCTCCATCTGCTAAGAGCACCACAATAGTGTGAACTGTATAGCTCCAGCGATGACCTAACATGGATCTCTGGAGAAATTGCTCTCATGATCTAAGCAATGCACAGTTGAAATGTTGTGTAGTAATTGCTATTTATGTTGAAAAGTTGTGTAGTAATTGCTATTTATGTTGAAATGTCGTGCAGTAATTGTTGAAATCTTGTAAAACTATTGCCCTTATTTAATTATACGTATGGAGATACTGTACTGAGAGTCATATAGACTTTGTGCATAAGATATATCCTGGCTTAAACTAAAGTAAAGCAACGTGACAAAGATGCAAGCATTTAGTTAGTTAGTCCTGAGATTATCCTAACTGCATATCAAACCATTCAGTCCATAAGTGCTCAGATCCCCTCTTTAGTATCTTCATCAGCATGTAGCGGTCGATGACACCAGTTTTGTGTTGACTGAATACTCTTCCTTTGCCCCATTGCATAGCACGCTTGTCTGGCTTCACTGTTTTTGATTTGATGTTCTTGCGGTCTGGTCACAATCATCACTTGAATCGTTTAACTGCCCTACCTCTCTGACGGCTTTCACTATATCAGCCCGGTCTAATGCTTATCTTCTTTCCACAGAAGCGTGGCTTGCAAGCCTATCAGCATGTTCATTTCCTATTACACGCAAGCATGTAGATGATATTGTTTTTTGTTTTTTTTGGTGCATGCTCGCTTTGAACTCAAGCGTAGTCCATACAACCTATTTATAGTAGTGATGGACTGAATTTTGCGTGTGGATTAGCTTTCTCTTTTAACAGCGTCCCTCACCATCAAGCGAACCCACTCCAACTTCAGAGGTACTTGTAATTTACGTCCCCAAGTCAAGGACAATAGGTCCAAATTTTAGTCCAACTGTCTGGTGTAGGGGTTGAACCCCTTATCTCGGCATCAGCACACCGGATGTTTAAGAACATGTGTTCTTATCCATTCGACCTTGCTGACCTACATTCTATCCTTGAAACACTAGCTCTTTACAATGTTGTACAGTTTTATTAACAGTGTTTGTAACAATGATGTGGCCACTCAGCCAATCAAGGCATTGCTTGCAGCTGACTAAATTATTAGACACCAATCTTAACCAAACGCAGAATCTATGTGGCTAAATGTAACCAGTAGATACTGACAGACATGAACCAAATCAGCACTGACCTAATTTCCTTCTTGTCCTTATTTCTTATATGGAGAACAACTTGTTTTGGGGGGAGATCTACTCCCATCTTGTGAATGAAGCAATTGCCAAAGTTGTGTGATAGAAAGGAAAACTGTAGGCCAGGACGGACTCCCAATGCTGCCAAAAACAGTTGATATGTCCTCCCATTTACAACCTGTGTAAAATTCATATTAGCAGAATTGAATAATACAATCTCTTTCATAATGCAAACTGGCAATTCTCAACAAACGCTATTATCATCACTTTACCATCTTGAAATTAAATAAACAATAACAAATTAAACTGCTACAAATAAAAAAATATGGTCATTTGTCAATCATAATCATCATGTGCCATGTCGGTAAGTGTAGGCCGTCATGTTTTGCCATCATCGTGGATCAGCTCTGTGTTCTTGTCCCTACCATGCCATGTGGTCAAACCATTCAGGTATTTACTTCTCTGCCTTCCTCTTGTTCTTTTCCCCTCAATCATTCCAGTTGTCACCAAGTTCTCTAGTTTATTTCTTCTCATGATGTGCCCCCAAAAATGTGACTGTCTACGTCTAATTTCTCTAATCAGTTTACGGATTTCATTTGATTCTTGTAGGACTTGCTCATTATGTGGTTTGATAGAATACCAGTTGTCAATAGGGATGACAAAATTATAACTAAAAAAAGGGTGTTCTTCTTCTTTGGTTTGCTTGAAAATTGTCTATAACTGCAATATTTTCTCTTGTATGAATTTAACTGTCTGTTTTAGTTCACTCAGTGGTCCATAGAGTTTATTTTAAAAAAAAGAGAGTTTAAAAGGCAAGGTGACCGACTTCATTGCACACGGTTTCATCCTATATGACTCGTCTCTTTCCTCAGGGCACCGACTTCATTGCACAGGGTTTCATCCTATATGACTCTGTCTCTTTCCTCAGGGCACCGACTTTATTGCACTGGGTTTCACCCTATATGACTCTGTTTCTTTCCTCAGTGCACTGACTTTATTGCTGGGTTTCATCCTATTTGACTCTGTCTCTTTCCTCAGGGCACCCTGCCAAAAGGTTGCACAAAGCACCAACTCTATAGCTCCAGCAATGACCCCCAGGAGTCTCTGAACAAATTACACTTGTAAACTGAACAACGTGGGCCAGAATCAAACCCACAACCTTCAGTTCATGAGGCACGCAGCGTAAACACTTCATCATGGAAACTCCCGCATGACATGATAACTAAACTGATCAAAGCAACATTGCACAATCACAAGTTGATTCTGGTGATGAAAGTGCAGAAGAATCGGGTGGAGAGTCCAGCTGAACCAGAAGAGCATCCATATCTGGAAAGACTGACTCAGATGGGAGTGAGTGGAGGGTCTAGAGTTACTCAAAGCTTAGAGGAAAAGCCAGCCAGAGTTTCAACCACATTGCTACTGAAATTAATCAGCCTCGGAACTGTTCAATGGATTTGGAGAGGAGACTGGGCATGTGTGAGAGGGGACTGAGCATGTGTGAGAGGGGACTGAGCATGTGTGGGAGGGGACTGAGCATGTGTGAGAGGGGACTGAGCATGTGTGAGAGGAGACTGAGCATGTGTGAGAGGGGACTGGACATGTGTGGGAGGGGACTGAGCATGTGTGAGAGGGGACTGGGCATGTGTGGGAGGGGACTGAGCATGTGTGGGAGGGGACTGAGCATGTGTGAGAGGGTACTTAGCATGTGTGAGGGGACTGAGCATGTGTGAGAGGGGACTGAGCATGTGTGAGGGGACTGAGCATGTGTGAGAGGGGACTGAACATGTGTGAGAGGGGACTGAACATGTGTGAGGGGACTGAGCATGTGTGAGGGGACTGAGCATGTGTGAGAGGGGACTGAACATGTGTGAGAGGGGACTGAGCATGTGTGAGGGGACTGAGCATGTGTGGGAGAGGACTGAGCATGTGTTAGAGGGGACTGAGTGGTGTGGGAGGGGACTGAGTATGTGTGGGAGGGGACTGAGCATGTGTGGGAGAGGACTGAACATGTGTGGGAGGGGACTGAGCATGTGTGGGAGGGGACCGAGTGGTGTGATGTTAGTTCTTAAATGATATATTATTAACGGATTCAATGCCATGGGAAGATTAATTGTCTTCAGTGACTTCCCGTATCTGATGTGGGCTTACATTTCACCAAAATGTTGTCATTGCGTTATAATACAATATGTCTTATATCAAATTATCAACAATTAAGTCATAACTGTAACACACCCCTACTTCCCAATTTCCGCCATCCATGTTGTTTAGCCCAAACCTACTGTTTGTTTGCACAGAATTTGTGAAGACCATTTGGTCTAGTGAAGAAATATCTCTACGCAGTTTTGTCAAACATAACAGAAACAGAATCAAACATAAAGATCATGTGCAGGACGTGACGATTCCTTGGGTGAGCCCAGTACCAGAGCGCTGTGTGTCGGCTCTGCAATTATGGAAGCCTCCTTGGATGGCGGGGAATACCCATGGTCTGCCCCTGCCTTCCTTTGAGGGCTGACGGGGATGTCTTCAGCTGTTATAAATGGGCCATCTGGGATGGAGATAACACCACACATGTGAGAGTCAAACATCTGATGAAACACCTGGGAAGGTTAACCCGGTTAAGAAATGCCCGAAGAAGTCGAATGTGTCGGCCGAAAGGTGCAAATATCGCAGTTCTGCCGTAAGCAGGCACAACACAATTACGTCTAACACAACATTCCGGACAAACGCAGAAGAAGAAAAAACAAATACAACAACATGAGTACTAACTTTGAGCTGAAGCATGCAGTCTTTCAAGGTCATTCTTTTGTGTGGACAGAAGAGTAATGAGCATTGCTGGGTCTCCCCACATGCCACACTTCCTTTGGATGGGGTGATGCTGACGTCACTTGCTTCCACATCAACTCCACTCAGCTCCCAAATGTAGTCGAAGTTGAACTTGCCAGAGTTCAGAATGAACAGCTGTCTGATTATACTCTCATTGACCTCCACCTTGAAACATAAAACCATCTTCATTATAATCTCTCTCTCTCTCTCTCTCTCTCTCTCTCTCTCTCTCTCTCTCTCTCTCTCTCTCTCTCTCTCTCTCTCTCTCTCTCACTCTCTCTCTCTCTCATTGACCTTCATCCTGAAACACAAAACCATCTTCATTATAATCTCTCTCTCTCATTGACCTTTACCTTGAAACAATCCATCTTAATTATAATCTCTCTCTCTCATTGACCTCCACCTTGAGACACAAAACCATCTCCATTGTACTCTCTCTCTCTCTCTCTCTCTCTCTCTTTCTTTCTCTCTCTCTCTCTCTCATTGACCTCCACCTTGAAACACAAAACCATCTCCATTGTACTCTCTCTCTCTCTCTCACTCTCTCTCTCTCTCTCTCTCTCTCTCTCTCTCTCTCTCTCTCTCTCTCTCTCATTGACCTCCACCTTGAAACACAAAACCATCTCCATTGTAGTCTCTCTCTCTCCCTCTCTCATTAACCTCCACCTTGAAACATGAAACCATCTTCATTATAATCTCCCCCTCTCATTGACCTCCATCTTGAAACATAAAACCATCATCATTGTACTCTCTCTTTCTCTCTCATTGACCTCCACCTTGAATCACAAAACCACCTTGATTATAATCCCACACACACACAAAAACACACATATCTAGATGTGTCAGCATAGGCTGAGAGGTTGAACATCTTCATGCTTATACTTCCCGTGGGCTGAGAAAACTGGTTCATTCCACACACTGGTCACTTGGACTTAAATGTGGACTCTCATTCAGAAATCAATGACAAACTTTATTAGTTGTTGCATATCCTTTACAGGACATAGAAGTCAACCCCAGCATTTTTAGCTGTTCGTGATTCCTGGGCAAGTTTACGTTCACTAGTTTGCCATTGCTTTCTGAACCACCGGCACCCATACCATTTCATAAAAAACCAATGTAAGGCAGTCTGCTGCTAAATCACCCACAGTCGAACATGGGGTAAGCGGGATTGAAAACTGCGTCCGTAACCCCTTTGCCACGAAGCCAGCAATGACAAACTACCGAACATAAAATTTCCTAATAAATGACAAATAGCAGACAGGGCTGGGGTTGACTGTAACGTCCTGTCAAGGACAAGCAAATGTAGGGAAACAAATCTTTATATATATCAATGTGTTTTTCTTTTAAACAAATTCACGGGTACTGATTGGTACTCATAGAAGCAACAGATAAAAGTAGAAATGAGAGGACACACCTAACAACATAAAAATTAAATTTAGTTACATGCCAGGATTCAAACTGTCACCTAGAAATGACAGAACCTCACTGCAGGAAGAAAGTGTACTTTGATGCTTGGCCAACTTGACACCATATGTATTTCCTGCCACTCATGATTACCATCTGATACATAAAGAGTGTCCAGAAGATGGCAGATCATCAACTGTCATACTAATAAATGATTGGGTAATTTTCACACTATCAGTCCCAGAACACACAGAGATCTTCATACAGAGCTACCATATGGCAGTGGAGAAAACCACTTGGTAAGTTGGAATCCATGCCATTTGACTTCTGCTGGGAAGAACTGAATGCTT
The DNA here is from genome assembly GCA_014155875.1 of Cepaea nemoralis. Classification (NCBI taxonomy): domain Eukaryota; kingdom Metazoa; phylum Mollusca; class Gastropoda; order Stylommatophora; family Helicidae; genus Cepaea; species Cepaea nemoralis. Next base: position 76,360 of record JACEFZ010005527.1, on the reverse strand, counting down.
ATTAGCTAGTTCCAAAGACAGTGAACTTCATTCTTCATCACAAATCATATTGAGGGCAGGTAAGCCTAGGGTTAAGACCAAAGCAATTAGGTGTTTTTTTGGTGTGTTATCGCATATCCTATTTACAGAACATCACAGTCAACACCAGCATTTTACCACCGTTGTTGATTTCTTGGCAAGATTATGCTCAGTAGTTTGCCATTGCTTTCTGAGTGACTGGCTCAATACCCCGTAAGTAACGAGCGCGACGCGTTCCGCTACCGAATCTCGCGCAGCTGCATTACCCTACGTAGATATACAGGAGTATGGAGAAAGACGTTAACTCCTTAGCCAGGGAGAATGGCGCAATTCGGTTAAAATTGATTAAAACAATAGGATCGACTTAATTGTACTGAGTTCTTTCTCCTATGGCTCTGTCTTCTTTCTGCAGTGCAGTCCGCTGAAAGTCTAGCACTGAACAGAACCTGAGTCTACAGCATTGATCCCACTAGGTCTCCAGGAAAAGAATGATCAAATCAATCAGAAAGCCACCAACACAAGCTCAAGATGATTCTATTTACTCTAAGCTCTTTCTAATTTGTTCGTTCACAATCATCTATACAATCGCTTCTTAATACTTGTGCAATTTTCACAAGGGTGGATAAACAGAAACTACCTTGGGCTGGCAGAGTAACTAACATTGATTGCCTGGAAACAGCTAATGAAAGTATGTCATTATAAACAAATTTAAAAGGTGGCAAACAGCATTCTGTGGGCATACAAGGAGAAAATAGGCATTAGAAAACATCATAAAGACTAGAACGATTAGCTATAGAAGAGTCATGGGCAGATGAGAGAAATGATTCTAGGTGGACTGAGATGGTGTCATGGAGGAATATCATCAGTAGAATTTATCTAGAACACAAGGCACCTAGATTTGTGGTGAGATATAAATGCCCACGTCTGTTATCAGGACACATGATGATGGTGATGATGGATAACAAAATGTGAACAAGAAATATCCTCACCTCTCCAAAGTTGATCACATGAAGCTCACTGTCATTGAGTTCAGTACGAACACCAGTGGCATCCTCATAGAACAAAACACTGTTCATTGAGTAACCCTCAGCCTTGACATTCAAGGTAAGTGGCGCCACCTTGCGGGCAACCACACAGCGTAGGTTAAAGTTGATTTCTTTTTCAGAAGATGGTGTAAAGTAAAGGTCAATGGGCATGCTGTAAGGGAGACAAGTGAAAAGATGTCATGTTGACAATGATAAAAATGAATCATTGAAACACAGAAGCCACAAACAATATATTGCATGATTTATTGGCTGTGATATTTTGCTGCATCTCCTCAGGTGCTGACTGAAGAGTAATCTTATATATCATATGAAGGGAATAAATGAATAATACTTTAGCTGAGATAATTAAAACACACAGTCACAGGTATTGTGTGAATGTGGAGCATCTGTTATCCCCACGGTAATTTCAAATGTAACAAACTCTTTCTGTTTGCATAAAACTGGCCGGAACCATCTAATTGCTAACGCCTCGCTATATTTGAGCAATCGTTTATTGTTTTGAATTGTTTTTTAATGCATCATTGATTTGACTCCGTGGTGAAGTGGTCAAGCCATCTGACTCTGGTTCCTAAGGCTGTGGGTTTGATTCCGTCGCCGCATCCTCTGGTTCACGAGTGCATCCTGGGGGTCATCGCTGGAGCTACGGAGTTTGTGCTTTGTGTGACGCTTTCCGCGCTGCGGAAATAGACTGAGTCATATGGGATAAAAACCCAGTGCTATGAAGTCAACCCTGGCGACTTTTAAGTGACTTTTAAGTGATTTGATATACATAAAAACCTCAAAAGTGTGATAGAAATTACAATAACCATGCCATTGTCTTGTAACCTGTCAATATTGTTGTTAAGGATATCAAAAGTGTTAAGCATGTGACATTACAGTACAAACATGGTGATGTCATAAAGACAGTTTAAATACGGCCATCCCACTTTTGACATACACCAAAGAGAAGCAGCATTCTGTTATCCGTTTTTTGATCAGTGAAGGGGTGAAACCTATAGAAATTCATCAGAGAATGAAGGTCGAGTATAGTGATGCATGTTTGTCAGTTCTTCCAAGCATTCATACAGTATATCCAAGCGCTTTGCTGACCCTGGAGGACTTGCACTGAATGCAGTGGTGACTACATTGAAAAATGATACATTTATTCTTGGAAACTAGTCATGTAATTGATAAAGACAGTGCTTTTTGCGTGTTGTTTATTATACAAAATAGTCGCTTGTTAAAGTTTGCAGAAGCCATCATGATTAATCTACATAGGCCAGTTTTGTGCAAACAGAAAGGCATGATAGTCAGTTTAAAATTACCGTGGTAGACAATTGACATTACTGTGCGAACATGTGTATATTTCAGCTTGAAGGATATATCTAGTTATTTTACTCTATGATGTGTGAATTCTGCAGTATGTACCTGATGAGATGCAGCAAAATATGCCAGGCAATAAATCATACAATCTATGGTTTGTGTCTTCATTATTCAAATTGTTTCTTTACTGTTTCAGAATATATTAACCCCAAAACAACATTTAAGGTTTTCATTTGAAGCTCCCTCATATCTCCTTCTGCTCCCTCTTCTTTAAACAAAAACAAATTTCTTCTGCCTTTCATCTTCTAAAGAAATATTGTATGGCTCTGGAATTACCTCAGTCTCATTAAAAATGGATGCCAGACAATTTTCAGAATATTCTGGGAATAAACATTGATGAGCAAGGATACTACTGGCCTTCTCACCTCAGTGTGTCATGGCCTAGAATATGTGAAAGCCTAATACTTCACACCCAAGGGCTATGGGAAACCTACAACAGAGTAATTATAGCATGAGTGATTTTTGGTATAAGCCCATTTGGATCCGCAGATCTGCATTTTACAAAGTGACCTTGACTCCCAGGTCAAGCCAGCGTAAAATAGTATGCCTTGGGAAGTAAAGGTGATCGGTGTGACACTGTCCACATCAGCCATGGAGTCCCAGTTGGTCTATAAAAACCTCTCTGGCACATTATGCTTAATGCTCCTTCAGGCTTGTAAAAGTTCCTTGACTTAAATTTGGATCCTGCTACTTACATAGTTCAAGCAAATAATTGGAAAACATGAAGTACAGGTTAGCTTTACAAAATTACAAATGACAAACTGAGGATGTTAAGTAAACAAACATTTCATCACAAAAACTCAATTTAGTGAATAATAAAATGGATTATTTTCCCCCTCCTCAAACTAACCTAGACCTGGCTGAAATCTGGCCATTCATTGGCACAACTTTCAAATGAGAAGCATATCCCTCAGAATGGCACGAATTCTCATCAAATGCGAAGCTGAACCATGTGTCCTCATTGTTGGTCAAGTAGACAGTTTCTTTGGCCTCATGACCTACAAGAAGAATTTGTCAAAATCTGTAATATAATTTATTTAAGCTTGGCTTTCATTGATACCATTTTTTACATCACATGAAGAATTTACTGAGATAATATATTTTTAAAATAATAATGTAAATTTACAAACAAAACTTTTAATTTCTTAAATAGATATGTACCAAAGATATACAGATAGAAAAGAAAGCAATGGCAAACTACTGAATGTAAACTTGCCCAGTAAATCACAAACAGCCCCAAAAAATGCTGGTGTTGATTATGATGTCCTGTAAAGGATATGCAACTAACTTTTATGTTTTTAATTCTCAGATATCCCTCAAGATATTGCTAAATGTCCTAGTTAGCTTATATTTATTATCAATCTCCCTCTAGATATCACAACAGATCTGATTCTTATCACCCTTATCAAGTCTCCCACAAATGCTCATTGCCAGATTTCCTAGTTATCATATGTTTATTATCACTCAAGATATCACAACAGATCTGATTCTTATCACCCTTATCAAGTCTCCCACAAATGCTCATTGCCAGATTTCCTAGTTATCTTATGTTTATTATCACTTTAAGTCAAGGTATCACTACAGAACTGATACTTATTACCTTTATCAAGTCTTCTACAAATGCTCATTGCCAGATTTACTAGTTATTTTATGTTTATTATCAATTTAACTCAAGATATCACTACAATTCTTATACTTATCACCCTTATGAGTTAGTTAGTTAGTTAGTCGCGGTTCCAACTTCATGGCATAGGGTCACCCCATAATGCTCTGTTCCTGTGTCAGTGAATATCATTAAAAATGCTCCTCACTGTCCCATATCAAAAGTGGAACAGACAGAAATCTCGACAAACCAACAGACTGCACAGGTATACTATGCATAATGCCGCTGCCAGAATGCCACACATCTACAAAAAATACAGCAAAAGGCACCACTGACCCACAAGGAGAGACTTGAAATTTAAATGTGACCGATCCAGACAAACATTCGGCTCCTGGGTGTTGCCGACCAGCAGGAAAGGCAAGCTGATGGATTCCGATGGGATGACAAATCTCCAGAAGGATTCGACTATGCCCAGCTCATGTGATGTAAACTCAAAGCCGACCTTCACACAATAAAACACAGAACAATATATGCAGCGAATCAGGGTTACAAACAAGACAATATATGCAGTGAATTAAGGTTACAATCAAGACAATATATGCAGTGAATCAAGGTTACAAACAAGACAATATATGCAAAATGTTAAAGTTTTTCTGTGTGTGAGATAGGTTTGTGGCAGCCACAATCATAACTGTGGTTTGGCCAGTATGCCAGTTTGTCCGAGTTGTGCAAGATCTGTGCAAGAGCTGTGCAAGAGAATTATTATATTTTGTGTGTGTTATATTTTGTTTGTGAATGGAAGATTTATTCAAGAGAGTCAGTCAATGAAAGATTGTCATTGCATGATAGAAATACAGTTATAAGTTAAGATCAACTTATTGTGTTATGCTTCGTGTGGAAGGACCTGTCCATCATTGTGTTGTTATCTGCTACATCATAAATAATACATGAATATTACAATGTGGATATCCATCCCCATCAATGTGCCAGGGAGAATACACTGGAGGACATACACAATGGAGGACATACACACTGTACAGGTATGTATGATGTCAGAGAGTTTCCCATCATGCATTCTAAATATTACAAACCAATCAGGCAGAGAGTCAGTAGACTCTGCCAATTTGTCCAGTGATGCTGTACCTAAATATTACAATGAAAAAATCATCAAGAACCATGACACTAACATTTGGGCAAACTTAAACACTATATTCCTGTTTGAATATACCTAAAGCTTGCTCCGTGGCTAAAGGCTTGCGAACGCAGTTCGTGAGCTGAGTACCAGGCGTTCGAAGCTCAGCTGCGACCGATTTGTGCAGCAGACCGTGCCGCGTTGTGATAACGTGCTGGTATGGCAGCCGGTCGTTCAGAAAGCAATGGCAAACTACTGAACGTAACACATGCCTAGTACATCAACAGCAACTGAAAAATGCTGGTGTTGAGTGCAACGCCCCATAAGGGATACGCAAAAAAAAAAATGCTTGCTGCTTGCTTGCTTACGTTCGCTGGCTGTGAACTCCAGTGTGAAGTTCTGTATGTTGGATGAAGACATCCTGTTGTCCAACATCAGTATGATGCCATACTGGACTGAGGTATGCGTGAGTATCCGTTGTCCCATGTCTGGCTTATTGGTGTGCAGACTGGTGGTTCCTCGCCGTGCAGGCAGATACTCTCCGACTTCGGAAGAATCAACGATCCTACTACGTTAGCCAGGACCCCGAAGGGACCTGTTGCCCAGGGCGCATGACTAGGTTGTGTTAGTAGGTCTTGCCCAGTATAGAACCTGGCCCTGGTGCCTTGGAAACACCTCTGCGACCCACCTAATGATTAAACATGTTACAATTGTTGCAGAACACTGAGACATGGTTCCAGAAAATTACTAACAACAAAAAACTAACCGTGAACTTTCTACCACATCTGACCTCTCCCTCTTTGTGAATGCAGCTGAAATGTGAAGGTCGCTTGGTGTCATTTTCATCTTCACAAATCCACTGGAACCAATAGGATTGGTTTGTTGGATTGACAATACCAAACTCCCTGCGAAAAACAAACATCACAAGTTAAATCTAAAACAAAGGTAAAAAAAAGAACAACAATCTTAGAAAGCCCACGAGAGGAACCTGGCTGACAGTCACTGATTTCATTGAGTGATCATCATAATCATGTGCCATGCCGATAAGCATGGGCAGACATGTTTCCCCATCTCGCACGATCACCAGAGTCGTGGATCAGCTCTGTGTTCTTGTCTCGACCATGTCATGTGGCCAAGCTATCCAGATATTTACTTCTCTGCCATCCCATTGTTCTTTTACTCAATCTTGTCAATTGTCACCAGGTTCTCTAATTTATTTCTTCTTACAATGTGTTCAAAAAATTGTGACTGTCTACGTCTAATTTCTCTAACCAGTTTACGGTTCTCATTTGTGTTTTGTAGGACTTGCACATTGGTTTTTCTGTTTGTGGATGGTATTCTATGCATTGTCATCAGAAACCACATCTGCACTTCCATTAGATATTTTTCAGCTTGTCTGCTCATTGTCGTCCACCTTTCACATCCATACAGGGTGATAGGAGAGTTATAGGTTGAGTGTAGGTTAAAAAACTGAATCAGCAGCCATGAAACAAAACTGATGACTTACTGAGAGTGGCTGTGAGAGAAAGGTATTCTCACAACAGATTTGGTATACACACACCAAATTACAAGTCCCAGAAACTGTTAGAGCCATCACATTTATTTGGTCTGAGTACACGGAGAGCTGGCCAGTCCTTCCCTCCCCTCCCATAGTGAATGAAGAGCTGGCACTAAACCCTTGGCTGCCGACACTCATAGCATTGTTAATGTAATGTCATAACTGTTACATCATTGATGCCTAGGTATTGCATTGTATTGTATCTTCACATCATTAACATCATCTTCGAATCCTGCCAAAATTATCAGAGTCTCTGTGGTGAAGTGGTCAAGCCATTTGACTCGGGCTCTGAAGGTTGTGGGTTCGATTCTGGGTCGTGTCCTTCGGTTCACGAGTGAAATGTTCAGAGACTCCTGTGGGTCGTCGCTAGAGCTACGGAGTTTGTACTTTGTGCGACGCTTTCCGCGCTGTGGAAAGAGGCCGAGCCATATGGGATAAAAACCCGGTGCAATGAAGTCAACCTGTCGACTTTTAAGCAACTTTTTATTTTTAACATCATCATCATCAGATGACTCAGGCAATCATGTTTCTCCAACAGAATGTAGCAATGTTGACATTTTTCCATATCATGATGAAAAGGCAATCAAGAATCTTCTGTCTTCCTCTATTATTTTCTAATGTATCTTTCCAGTTGTTACAAAATGTCCCAGTGTTTCTCTTTTCATTATGTTATTATTTATACACCAGTCCTTCCCTCCCATATATATGTATATATATAGATCGGAATTCTGAGGTAAGTATGAACATTTTTTCCAATTTTCATTTTCTCTTCATTGCTTTCATTTTTTCATCTTTTTATTCTTCTCGTCCTGTCGTCACGTTTTAATGTAGTAACAGCAGATCTCCTTGACTATATGTTGTGTTTTGTGAATGTGTTTGTTTGCTGATGAAGGCTACGTCCTATATGTGTCGTAATTCTATTATGTAAAGCTGCACTACTTTGTGTCATTTTATATTGTTTACATTTTCACAGCTTTACTGCAGTTCCACCAAATTTTATTAATATTTTTACTTTGTATAGTAGTCAATTTAAGGGTCTTAGTTGACCTCAGAACTGTATGTAGTCAATACAAAAAAATCTGTTCTCAAATGAGAATTGAACTCTGACCCCTGAGTAGGTAAATCAGTACACTATTCCAACTTTCTCTATGTAACCCATCTCAACAAAAGGTATAAAATAGTTCAAATAAGAGGATCAACATCATTGCACTGAATTACAGCCCACCTGGCTCTGTCTCTATCGGCCGAATGGGAAGCAGCCTGCCAAGAGCTTCATACAAAGCATGAACTCTGCAGTTCCAGCGATGATGCCCAGCAGTCTCTGAAAATTTTTCACTCATGATCTGAAAGACCAAGTTTGAAAATGCACCCTTGACCTTCAGAGTGCAAGGCAAATAGTCTAGACCCCTTCACTACTGAACACGCGCGTGCGTCTGCCCACCCGCACACACACACAAAACACACCCCTAATCTCAACAACTCTGCAATATAACTATTCCCTGATGAACCTGACTGCATTTCCTGTCTCCCAACTGTCTCATGCATAAAACTGTTTACTTGAATGCCGCTAACTGAAAAACAGCCTGTACAGAGCAACCTCAAAACTCCTGTATTTAAATTTTAATTGAGAAATGTAAAATATTCAAGTGAACTTACTTCAAACATTTCACGCCAAGGCCACAGACTGTGAACTCAACAACTCGAGTGTTTGGGTCAAGGGCAGATCCTGGTGGGGCACCACCTGGCCCACGTAGTTCAGGGTTTCTGCGGGCACTACTGATATAATCAGAATCCTCCAGTTCAAAGTGGCAGAATGGCACAAGACTGCGGCCTTTGAGTTCAATCACAATAGGCGAGTCCAGTAAATTTATGTGTGGGATGCTGGTCAGGATTAGAAGTGAAAATATTCAGTGAATACAAACTGGAACTCGTGCAAGAAATCACATCAATTCATTCAAGCTGTTCAAGTAAGTGTTATTTTAGTGCTCGATCACTTTTGAACTCAAGCGTGGTCCATACACACTATTTCTAGTAGTGCTGGACTGAATTTTGAGTATGGATTAGCTTTCCCTATTAACAGTGTCCTCGCCACCAGAGGTACTTGTAATTTACGTTCCCAAGTCAAGGATGAAAGGTCAACATTTCAGTCCAGCTGTCCTGTGTAGAGGTTGAACCCCTTACATCGGCATCATCACACCGGATGTTTAAGAACATGTCAATATTTTGAGGCTACGTTATGAGAAGAGAAAAAGTGGAGCATATTGTAATAATTGGAAAGATTTTTTACAAAGAGAACGAACGAACAAACGAATGAACTTTAATTTCAAAGGGTCACAAATTTGGCAAGCAGCCCCACCTTACAATCAGCCCTTCCAAACACTTATCTTTTATGCATCAATTATCTGTGGTGCAACAAATCAGAAGAATCTACAGGAAATTATATATAGGTTGTAGAAAGTGAAAAAATGGGCCTCTGTTTGAATAATAGAAAGACAGAAGTCATGGTGATGGTGAAGTGCAGAAATGTAGATATCTAGGTACATGGATAACATCAGATGGAAGTTACATCATTGAGATAAAGCTCAGAATAGGACAAGAAAAAACTTCATTCTATCAAATGAAAAACATATTGTGCAATAAGTCAGTGTCCTTGAAAGTTACAAAAGAGTTTTTGCATGTTACATAGAACCGGTTTTAACATAAGGCTGTGAATCGTGGGCAATTAGTAAATAGGCAAAAAAATCCCTGGAAGCCTTGGAAATGTGGTTTTATAGAAGAATGCTGAAAATTAATTGGACAGCCAAAATGGGTAATCTGGACATTTTAAGGAAAGCTGAGTTGCAAAGACAACTTATCACAAACATCAGAAAGAGGCAGTCATCGTTTTTGGCCACATTATGAGAAGAAAAAAACTGGAACATGTTGTGACAATGGAAAGATTTGTGAAAAGAAAGATAGAGGAAGACAGCGTGAGAAGATTCTTGACAGTCTTGTGCCATGGTATGGAAGGGAGTCAACACACAAACTGATCCATGCCATCAGAGATCGCAATTTGTGGAGAGGCACGATCGATCTCACCAACTGGCAAGGCACTGGATGATGATGATCATCATCTATTGTGCATGTTACATTCACATGGAAAAAAACATTGTCAAATGAATGCTGGGAACATAAACACTGCATATTACCATTTTATGAGGCAGACAGGCAGGCAGAGGAAGACAACTGTTGTTGTTGTTGTTGTTGTTGTTGTTGTTGTTTGTCCATCAAGAATGATGATGACCATTCATTTCATCCAGTGGGGTTGAAAGTATGGAGCCGTGAGTTCTAAGATGGCTGATAAGGCCTATTTTGACTCGAAATGTTCTTTGACAATGTGGACAAAGAATGCTTGACGTTTCTGGAGGATTTTCTGCAGTGGTTTTTCTGTTCTGTCTTTTCTTCACAGCTCTTGCAGTCCTGGTTGCCTCACAAGTGACTGCACCCTTGCCTAATGATGTACGCTACGAATTTCGGTCTCTGGCTGCAGTCTCCCAGGTGTCATGATTAATTGACATGATGTTGGATGAAGAATGACTTGCGCGATGAATTGGATTAAAGTGAGGAAGAGTTGCGCAATTCGTCGACCTCACTCTCTCGCCTGAGTCCATCTGAATCCAGTGACAGGACAAGTCGAGACGACTGGAGACGAATACAGGTGCAGTGGATGACCAGGGCGCTCTACGTGCCTTGCCATGCTCATTACGTTCCACAACGCTTTGCAGGTAAACGCCGTCTTGCCCGTTGAATCAGGAATGATTTCTTCCGCGCAGTCTGCCGGTTCCTGTCTTCACATGCTGGGTAGGCATACCCTACATTACCGCTTGGTTTGACACCAAATCGGCTACCCGCGCCTGGTTTAGCCAGCCTCTCACAGATGTTGCCCGGGGGGTGGAAGACAACTAAAGAAGTTCTAAACAGCTTTTTAGTGTGGCATGCAAAAATATCAGAACATAAACTGATACATTTGAATGAAGGTCACAAGATGCAGAGAAGCACAATTACCCATTTCAGTTAGCAAGACACTTGATGATGATGGCGAATTTATCTATACTATTATATATGTAGAAAAATTAAAAGATTCAAATGTTAGCATGAAAGTTACATCTACAAAACAAAGCACGACAATATTAAAGGCAGATTAATTTGAACATTACCTGCAGATTAACTTTCCTTCATAATCTTTGGCGTCTAGGGGAGAAAACTTCACAATACATTCTGCAGACTTGCCTGCTGGGATTGTCCCAAACTCTGGAACCACAATAAATGGCGAGCTGAATTGGTCTACATTTTCTATTTGCGCTGTAGGCCATACACTGTCAGACATGCCTGAATGTGGTCTGGTCAGAACGCAGCTCTGCACATGATGTTCCCAGCTGTATTCAAGTGCTACTTGACCCACATTTTCAAGAGTAACACTGTAAAAAAAAATAATCACAACTATTTCATAACATACCAAGTAGATGTTATATGTTACAGACCTAATAATATCCACCCAGTTACAGAACTAATGACATCTCTTTCAACAAAAGCACACAAGCGGTTACACTGCCAACACTCACCTATAAACTCTGGTCTGAAACATAAGAGTGTCCTTGAAATGAATGTCAGTGACCTCACATGAGCACTTGGCAAAGTCTGAAACAGCAGAAACCAGCAACTCCACACTTCTGGTGACATCACCAACTTCTGTGTACTCTGGTTCTTTTTCTACCTCAACAATTTTGTGTTTGGTTGGCTGGTGGGTAGTTGTTGATTTGCTTCCACTGTCGATAAAACAACCATATTACATATGAGGAGTATATCACAACTGTCTTGTGGTTTTCTTTCAGTAACAATTCATTTATTTAGTTCATTTATTCATATTCACTTATGTACTTTAGTTATAGTTGTGTGATGTCTGCAGAATGTATCTGACGAGCTAGTTAAAGTAAGCTGCATATCATTTACAGGACACAGTAGTCAATTCCAGCATGTTTTCCTTTTGTGATTCCTGGGCAAGTTTACGTTCAGTAGTTTACCCATGCTTTCTGAATGACTGGCACTCACGCCATTGTATAGAAACCAACGCAAAGCAGTCTTCTTCCAAATCGCTGGAAGCTGTGTTTCGAACGCAGTATTTGGGATTACGAATTGTGTCCGTAACCCCTCTGCCACAGAGTCGACTGTCTGATGAGATGAAGTGAAATTTCCAGGCAATAAATCATGCAATCTATTGCTTGTGTCTTTGTTATTCACATTCAAAATTCAAATTCATTCATATGTTAAATCTGAGGATAATTTTCTAGAAGTAAAACTTTGAATGTATTGCATATGTAATATTTGTTAGAATATAGTTCGACAATTCTATCTTAACATAAAATAAAGCCACCGGGTTATTTGATATACGGCGCTAGCCTCATATTTTAAACCAATCAGCATTCAATTGGTAATGTGGCCTACATTACATGTAATAACAGATGATGGCAGAAGTTAAAGAGAAATAAAAAATAGATTAGGAATGGCAAAAAATGCTTTCAACAGCATGAAATCTGTATTACACATCTAGAGAGATAGACAACACATTAAAAATAAGAATTGTCAAATGTTACGTACATTCAACACTATTGTATGGCGCGGAGGCCTGGACATTGAACAAGCAACTAGAAAGCCAAATAGATGCCCTGGAGATGTGGATATACAGAAGAAAATGTCGTATTTCATGGAAACAGAAACAATCAAATACAGAGGTTCTAGAAAAACTGCAAACTAAAAGAGAGTTGATGAAAGAAATAAAAAAGAAGCAAGTGAAATATTTCGGTCACGTTAATAGACATAACACTCTTATAAAAGCCATACTGGAGGGCAAAGTTGAGGGCAAGTGAGCAAGAGGTAGACAACATTACAAGTGGGAAGATAACATCAAGAGATGGACAAACATAAGCCTGACAGAATGTACAGCCAGGGCGAGAGACAGACAGTGTTGGAGATCCACTGTAGCCAACCTTCATTGTGGAGATGGCACCTGACTGATTGATTATGGCCTATATTAATCAGACCATCTTTACATCCCAAGAAATCTTTTGGTACCCTTCTGAGGCTTGGTTGATCTAGAAACCCATGTCAATTAAAAAAATCCCAGCCTCGAAGGGGATATGAACATATGACCATAGGGCTTGCAAACATGCATACCATTGTGCTACCACATTGCTTTTAACATTAAAAAGTCTGAAAAATGGAAACTAAAATGATTGATTGATTGATTGATTGATTGATTTAGGAACCGACATCACAGCATTCGGGGCATTCCCATAAGCGCTCCGTCCCCATCCTCAGAAGCCAGCGAAGAGTTCCGACCTCAATAGTACCAGTAGCAATCTGATTATATGTGCGTCTCGCCTTTCCTCTAAATGTTGAGCATCGGCCAGATCCCCTCGTCACTCCACGCTGTCGCATTCTTGCCAGAAAATGGTGATCCATTTCTCTTCTGAGGTGTACACGTGCTCCCACAAGGCCGCAACCACGTCTGCCTTATCATGCATCAATACTCCACCAAGTTTTGCAGAGCCAGCCAATCTGTCTGTCTGTTCATTCCCCAACACACCAGCATGCCCCGGAGAAAATATCCAGATGATGCTTGCCACCCGTGACTTCTGAAGCGAAGCAAGCCACTCAGCACGAAGCTTGCCAGTCCTCACCCTACTCAGCATGCTTTCTGAGTCAGTTACAATCACGATGTGCGTGTGTATCATATTCTCCATCCAGTGGAAAGCTGCACTGACTGCCTCCACCTCCATAAGCTAGATGTTGTGGTATCATATGCCAGGCTCTCCTGCACCAAACGTCGACCATTAGCCTTTGCCAAGAAACCCCAGGCACTTCTACTACCTCTCAACACCGAACCATCTGTGTAGATAATCACATCACTAAAATGACAATATTGCATTATTTTTGTGTTGACAGTGTTGATAGCCGTAAACATATTTTATACAAGATTTTTGGAAAGAGACAGAGAAAGACAGTGTGAAAAAATCCTTGACAGTCTTGTGTCAGGGCATGTAAGGGAGTCAACTCATGAACTGATCAATGCCCTTGGAGATCACAATTTTGGAGAATTATGATTGTCCATACTAGCCGACACTTGATGATGATGATGATGATGATGATGATGATGATGATGATGATGATGATGATGATGATGATGAGTGCATGGTGGAATAGATGGTCAGTCATTCCATTGTCCGACAATGCTCATAGCGCTGTCAGCATAATACCAATGTGCCCACTAGCTACTGGCATCATTTTGCCATTTTTATCTTGCTTTCGTTTGTTAGTAAATTGATAATTAATTAAAACAAGAAGTTACTGAAGATGTGCAACATGAAACAGAAAAAAATGCAAACAAATCAACAATGGTAAAAATCAAATCAAGCACAAGAAATTAAGTGTCAAAAAATTGTAAGACAGACACAATGAAAACAACAGTAAAAGCTGTTCTAACAAGAACAAGATTTCCATGATTGTTTCCAGTGATTCCTTTTTCAGATCTGGAGCTAGCACTGGAGCTGGAGTTGGAGTTGGGGCTGGAGCTGGAGAAGACTGTATCTCCCGGGCATCTCTTCAAATAATCCATGGAACAGAGAACAAGCAAAGACAGAGTCAACAAATAAATACTATATGGCACCTTGCCGTCTTGAGAGACAACAGTTTGTTACATTGTGCTTCAAAACAGGCATAATAACTACAACCCATGGCGGTAGAAGACCAGGGATGGAGTTATACCTCTCCATAGCACAAAGCCTGGGCTGAATTGTAGAAACCATGTGTTGCCCATGCAGCAAGATCCCTCTCTCGGTCTGCCTAGTTTACTCCAGAGGAATGGTAGCACCAATACATCTGGAACAAGACAAGTTACAGAAGCTGACAGATCAGTGAAGCAATGCTCTAACTGTCCATCCATCGGAGCTTCGATCCTAGACCAGTTGCCAACCAAGGGCCTGGTCTACCCTACCAGGACATTTAGTCTTTAGGTTGCATTTCCTCGTACCAAGATAAAGCTTGTACTCTCCCAATTGAGCTCCTCCGCCTGAAGCCGTCGCACAATGTGGGGTGTCAGGTTTGGTAAGTGCTGTCCAACGTTTAGCGCTAACAAGAAAGCAGGTAGTATCATCTACTGTCATATGGTAGCTCAGTCACATCTAACTAAGACCTGACACTCACAAATAAATACACTATATACACTATGAGGTTAACCAAACATCACAACTAAGAACTTCTGTATGGTTAGTTACTGACTCATTGTGATAATTATTTACACCCTTGAGTTGAGTTGAGTTGAGTTAAGAACCAACATCACTGCACTCAGGACATTCCCATACATGCTCCATCCCCTCGTTCAATAGCCAGCGAAGAGTCACACTACTAATCGTTCCCACCGCTATCTTATTAAAAGTTCTCCTGGTCTTCCCTCTCAGTTTTGAGATTCTTCCAGAACCCCTGCTGATCCCCCGCAATCTCATTCTTTCCACAGATGGGTTCTCAATCTGTTCCTCTGCCTTCTCCACCTGGTCCCACAAGCGCATGACAACCTCCCCCCTGTCCATAGGTAAAATTCCACCAAGAGATGCCTTCCCTGCTAGCCTATCAGCCTGTTCATTCCCTTGTACACCCACATGGCCAGGGCAAAATATCCATACAATTCTCACGCTCTGTGACCTCTGAAGCGACGAGAGCCATTCCACACGAAACATTCCTTTCTCCACCTTACTAAGCATACTCTTTGAATCCGTGTGTTGCAGTAGTCTCCTCTAGCCACCGGAATGCCGCTGTTACTGCCTCCACCTCCATTCTCATGCTGGAGGCCGTAGTCTCATATGCCAGACTCTCCTTTATCAAGACTCGCCCATTAGCCTTTGCAATAAAGGCCCAGCCACTACGTCTGTTTCTCACCACTGACCCATCGGTGTAGATGACTATGTCACCTTGATGTGTGTTGCTCTGGATCAGCTGTTGCACTTCAAACTCAGTGCGGCCTGCTGCCCATTCTCTGCACTTATTTAATTTAATTTACACCCTTTTGCTAGTTGATATGAATAATCAGTTCTCTTTGTGAATTATCTTCTGACAAGATATCTTCATTGTTCTTTCCACAGTGTTCTCATCATTCTTTTATGAAACCACATTTCTGCAGCTTCCACACAATTGCTCAGTTGTCTTCTAATTATTTGATAGATTAATCCATTAAAATCCGCTTCATAGCACTCAGGACACAGCAGAGTAAGGCAACAAAGTGTAGAGATGCTGAATGCCCTGATAGTGCACTGATGGCCAATTTATCAATGTTAATCAGTATTGCCACAGTAGAATGATGCCAAAAGTAGTACTGTCACAAGTGATGTTGAATGCCGGCAAAAGTCCAAGTTCTGTGTATTCAGCAAATTCTGTTCCGCCTGTAGCAACCTGTCAAATGTGACGGGCATTATTTTGTTGTTGTCTAACTTTAGTGTAATCATCACTCTTGAAGCAATAATATAAACTTTCTCATGGTTGGTGTTCTTGAAGCCATAACATAAACTCTCTCATGATTGGTGTTCTTGAAGCCATCATATATAAACTCTCTTATGATTGGTGCTCTTGAAGTCATCATAATTTGTGGGCGCTCGCTCGCTTTGAATTCAAGAGTAGTCCATACACACTACTTCTAGTAGCACTGGACTAAATTTTGTGTGCAGATTAGCTGCTTTCCCTGTTATCAATGTCCCTCACCATCTGGTGAACCCACTCCGACTGCAGAGGTACTTGTAATTTACAATCCCAAGTCAAGAGAGACGAATGGAGACGGATTGTATCTGCGGCAAAGAACCTCAATGGCTCAGAACGCTGAAGAAGAAGAAGAAGAAGAAGAAGAAGAAGAAGAAGAAGAAGAAGAAGAAGAAGAAGAAGAAGAAGAAGAAGTCAAGGACGAGAAGTCAACATTTTAGTCCAACTGTCCAGTCTAGGGGTCGAACCCCTTACCTCAGCATCAGCACACTGGATGTTTAAGAAAGCACATTCTTAACTATTTGGCCATGCTGACCTCCGAAACATTAATATAAACTCTCTCTCATGATTGGTGAACTTGAAGATATAATATAAATTCTCTCATGATTGGTGCTCTTGAAGCAATAACATCCCCCTGATTGATGCAACACTGTGCTGTAAGCAATAAAATAAAAATGTCACACAGGCCAACACACACACTCACACACACATCATGTCTCACCTGGCAGCAGAGTGTCTCCCGACTGATGGATTATCAACCCACTTGACAACCTGCAGCTTGTCATCCCAGTCACAGACCTGTCAGAGAACAAGGTCATGATCTATCACAAGGAAATGGCATCAACGACGGCTGTTTTTTATCTGTTGATTGTTTGGAGTTCAGATTGAATTTTGGCCATGCATAGCCAGGACCCAAAGGGGAAATAAAGAATAGTAACACTGTAACAGACCATGCATGCTATGAGGGGACTTCAAGTGAAAACCTTAAATGTTTTATTTTCGTTTGGTGAATACATTCTGAAAAAATAAAGAACAAATGTATCATTTTTTGATGTAGTCACCAATGCATTCAATACAAGTCCTGCAGCGTCGATATAGTGCTTGGATTTCTGTAGAAAAATCAACTCTGGGGGTCACTACTCATGAACAGTCACACCGTTTTAAAACTTCATACTCCACTCATATACTTGCTGGACTGACAGACATGCATCACCATACTGGACCTTCATTTGCTAATACATTTCTATAGGTTTCACCCTTTCATTGATCAAAAATAGAACGCTGCCCCTCTTTGGTGCATGTCAAAAGTGGGGCAGCGATCTTTAAATTGTCCATATGACATCACCATGTTCGTCTGCACAGTGATGTCACATGCTGGTATGATAGTGATAATTATGACAATGATGATGATAGGGGTGGTGATGGCAATGATGATCCTGATGATGATAACAGTGATGACAATTATGATGTTAATAATGTTGGGAGTCATGACAACGATAATGAACATAACTTGCCTGGTCAATAGGTTTATCAAAAGTGATCTTGGTCAGCTGGCACGGAATTGGGCACTTGATAAAAGTTTCCGCAGTGCTGGAGTTGAATGTAATGGCCACGTCTTTTGTACAATTAGCATGCAGGTGCCAACCTGGAACGAACAGTGGAGACATGCATGATGCAGTACCATCTGGGGGTCATCAAATTATTGTGTGTGGTCAAGTACATCAAGTACAGGGTGTATTTTTAATGACTGTGGGGTGTTTGAAAATATTGCCATTCCAAGTTTTGAATTTACCTTTTATGTTGCATGAACTCTACAGAGGGTGAATACAAAACTTGGAATGGCAATATATTCAAAAACCCCACAGTCATTAATAATACACCCTATATAAGACCGTTTCACAAGCTTAAATGTGCATTCGACATATGGTGCTAGACTCATTTTCTATAGACCATCGGAACTTGGCAGGTCATGTGGTCAGTATCATGTTGCCTGCCTTTACTTTCCAATAAATATTTTGGTACAATTTTCACCAGGTCGACCTGGGAGCTCTCAAGCCAATGTTAATTTCAAATCCTGATGTGGATCAAACCCATGACCAGCAATTTGGTAGGTGAGGGTCAGGTCACTATACGCTGCCACGGTTTCCATTGTAATTAAAATCTTTACAGATAGAATACCAACCCCGGGAAGGTTAACCTGGTCAACAAATGCCCGCAGAAGTCGGATGTGTCGGCCTAACAGCGCAAGAACGCAGCTCTGCTGTAAACAGGCACACGCAATCACATCCGAAAAAAAAACTCCGGATGAACGCAGAAGAAGAAGAATACCAACAGTCTGGCAGGTGAGTGTCTATTCACTATATGCTGCCACAGTTCCTATTGTAATTAACATCTTTATAGATAGAATACCAACAGTCTGGCAGGTGAGTGTCTATTCACTATATTCTGCATCAGTTCCCATTGTAATTAACATCTTTATAGATAGAATACCAACAGTCTGGCAGGTGAGTGTCTATTCACTATATTCTGCATCAGTTCCCATTGTAATTAACATCTTTATAGATAGAATACCAACAGTCTGGCAGGTGAGTGTCAATTCACTATATGCTGCGTCAGTTCCCATTGTAATTAACATCTTTATAGATAGAATACCAAAAGTAAAAATACAAAAGCATGCACATTCCCCATGGCAACATACGGGTATGAACATTTGATATTTCACAAATCAGCTAAAACGCGTACATGTGCCTTTACATATAAATGTTGAGGTCAGCATGGCGGAATGGATAAGAGTGCTTACTCTTTAAACTTCTAGTGTATTGATGTGATGTTATCACGAATTCATTCTGTATTTTGTTTTAGTCAAATGTGCACCAAAAAGATGTAATTTTACTTGATGGTTTGCTTGATTCTAGCAAACAGAAATCTCTACAAACATTTGGGTACATGTCCCAAAGAAAATATAAGAATCTTCTTATCCTTTCTCAGTGTACTCCATTTCACCTAGATCTTTCTTTTTCTACCCATTCATTATTTACTTCTCTGGCTCCTGCTCTTCCCTCTTGTTTCTCCTATTCATACTCCTCCTCCTGCCTGTCCTCCTCGACCTGCCTCACTGCTAATTTTTCTTCTCTCTTTCTTCTTGCTCCTGATGTTCCTCCTTTTATTTATCCTCTTCTTCCTACTCTTACTCCTACTTCTCTTCCTGGCACTATTCTTCTTCCCTCATTGCTTTCCTCTTCCCTCATTGCTTTCCTCCACCACATGTTGTTGCTGCTGCTTTTCTTCCTCTCCCTTCTTCAAGTTCTTCCTTGCCACCTGATGTGGGAAATCACCATACTTCTCCACAATTCCAATTCTTCAATAATACTTCATCACTTCTGGCAAAAGAAAAACTGTCATTACTGCCCATCGTACCTTGTGGTGTAGGACAGGGGAGTCTTGAGCCTTAGGAATTAACCAAACTTAGCCAAACTGGTTAGTGTAGTCATGATCTGTACAGGTTAGGGTTTTCTTTTTGCCCCTGACAGAAAAAAATCCACACCTTACTGAGGATTCAAACCTGAATCTCCTGAATGGAGCCCTGCATTCTAACCACTTGGGCAGACACTCCTTATCTATCAATTCACACGCTGATATTTTTTAATGCCTTGATGGAAGATTGTTGAATATCTTTATCTGTGTGACCAGAACTTTAGAGTCTGATAGTCAAATGTTCTAATTTTCCTTCAGCCAAATTCTTTTGGAAAGAATCAGTCATCATGATCACCATAGTGCCTTGGCAACTGGCATAGGCCTTTAGATCTCAGTCCTTGGTATTATGGATCAACTCTGCTGATGATATTCCTCCATGCCACCATCTTATTTCATCCAGCATCATTTCACTTGGTCTGGCACTGCCTCATTTCCCACTGATCTTTCCAATTTTCTACTGTTCTTTAATACCTTCCTTCTCAAATGACCAAATAATGTTGTTTTTCTATTTCTTTTAGTTGTATAAAATGTTCATTAGCCTCGTCTTGATCAATCTGGCAGTCCAAAGTATTTGCAACATTTGTCTCAGGAACCACATTTCCGTTGCTTCTAAGCTCTTCCTAACTGAGTGAGTGGAAAGAATAGTCAGTTTAACTAATGTGAAGAGTTTACCTTTGGTGAGAATGTGAAATTAGGATGATGTGGCCACTGAAATCTGACACAGTCTCTTTTAGAATGGTTTGTCATTGTCAGATTTAGTGTACGAGCTTCATTGATGTAGCAGTCGCCAAATTGCATCAGGTTGGACTTGACAGCTTCAAAAGAGAAAAAACATTCATATTTAGTTTGCAACAATTATTACCTGGTCAATCGCGACCTAGAAAATATGTACCAAAATTATATGTGCCATTAATTCTTGGTTGGTAAATTAGTTTACCACTGCTTTAATGGAGAAAACAGTGATATTCCATTTTGGAATGTGGACATAAGAAGCATTGCATGTCAGTTCTGGCCTGCCTCTGGGATCTCAGTTATCACTGTTGGTGTCAATGCCTCCACAGCAGAACTGGTCAAAATGCAACTGTCCTGGGCCAGGATGGACTTTGTGTTTTGGATTGGTTTGAACAGACATGACAAGATCAGGGATATATAAGAGACATTGAAGAAGATCACTGAGTTGAGGGAACTGGTACTGTTCAACATTTAAGCAGCCAAACTTGTTGGGCCAAGATACATCTAAATCTGGACATTTGCTGACGCTGTCTTGCAAAACTGGACTAGACAAACAGGTGTGCCATGATCAGAGTGATCATGGTATATTGCACAAGATGGCAGAGTGGCGGGAACTAGTTTAGTGGTGAACTTTGGGAAGGCCAGCATATTTTGGTGATCTTTAAGTGTGTTAGCTACTGTGCTACAGTAGCTCTCTGCCTGTTGACATGCCCTATAAATTTCATTGTTGTTTTTTCATCATTAGGTTTGTGATGAGTGGTCTGGTGACCTCTGCAACTGTAAACACCCCAGCATGTGCTTTCTTCTATGTACACATAATTTTACATTCAACAAAAAACAAAAACTGAAAATTATGACCTGGACAACAAGAAATATTGTTTAAGAAAAGTGACCACAATGCATCCAGTCACAGCAACAATAAAAAACTTAAATCCGCAAGAGGAATAAATGCAGGAAAAATATAAGCAAAGCAGAGTAAAGTACCCCTTTTCATGTCTGAAGGTGTATTGGAGCAAACCCCATCATTGTATAGACCAATCAGCTCTCGATGGGGTCAATATCATGTCGGTTGCCTCCACTACCCCAAACATTTCCTAGTACCAACGTTGGCTGGGTCGACCTGGAAATCCATGTCTATTTTTTAATAATGTCCACATCAAAGGGAATTCAACCACTGCCTGCCAGGATACGCAGGCTAGCATGTCAGCTACCGTGCTACCACCTATCTCAGAAAACTATGAACTTTTCTCAAACAGAACTGTTGTAAGTGAAATGTGCTCATGCCTGCAAATAATAATTTTAAGACGAATGAAGCAACTCAGCGTCTGTCATGAGAATACTGTTTTAAAAAACCAGAGATCCTTAACATAATAATAATAATAATAATAATAATAATAACAATAATAATAATAAAAATAATAGCAACAGTAACATTATTAATGATAATAATAAGAATATTAATAATAATAATACTAATATTTATAATAATAACAATAATAAAAATAACTTTGCAGCTGAATTTAACAGAATTCAAGAACTGAAATGCTTAAACAATATTTACAAAATTCATCTGGAAAGTAACAAGAAATGGTGTACATAAAGCAACTGTGTGAAAACGACACTCACACAAAAAGGTAACAAATGTTCCAAAACATTAATAATAAACAGATACCCATGCTAAGTGGATCTTTGACTGATTTTACGGATGCGATAGAAGGTCCGCTTTTAGTTTCATCTTCTGCTACGTCCTCCACTTCCTCATCCACCTCTCTCAGAAGGTGTCCACAAACTGGCAGCCATAGTGTGAACATATCAACATATATTTATCATCCATGCTATTATATATTATCCATGCATTAGATCAACAAGACACAGGAGTTCAGATGCTATAGATCATAAATGCTATAGACCATCCATGCTTTAGATCAACAAGTCATGTGAGTTCAGATATTTATCATCTATACTATAGACCATACAAGCTATAGGCCATCCATGCTACAGGCATATCCATGCCATAGACCATCCATGCTTTAGATCATCCATGCTATAGATCATCCATGCTATAGACCATCCATGCTATAGACAATCCATGCTATAGATCATCCATGCTATAGATCATCCATGCTATAGACCATCCATGCTATAGATAATCTATGCTATAGATCATCCATGCTATAGATCATCCATGCTTTAGATCATCCATGCTATAGACCATCCATGCTAAAGATCATCCATGCTATAGAACATCCATGCTATAGAACATCCATGCTATAGACCATCCACGCTATAGACCATCCTTTCTATAGACCATCCATGCTATAGATCATCCATGCTATAGACCATCCATGCTATAGACCATCCATGCTATAGACCATTCATGCTATAGACAACCCATGCTATAGACCATCCATGCTATAGACCATCCATGCTATAGACCATCCGTGCTATAGACCATCCATGCTATAGACCATTCATGCTATAGATAACCCATGCTATAGACCATCCACGCTATAGACCATCCATGCTATAGACCATCCATGCTATAGATCATCCATGCTATAGATCATCCATGCTATAGATCATTCATGCTATAGATAACCCATGCTATTAGACCATCCATGCTATAGACCATCCATGCTATAGGCCATCCATGCTATAGATCATTCATGCTATAGATAACCCATGCTATAGATCATCCATGCTATAGATCATTCATGTGATAGATAACCCATGCTATAGACCATCCACGCTATAGACCATCCACGCTATAGACCATCTGTGCTATAGATCATCCATGCTATAGACCATCCATGCTATAGATCATTCATGCTATAGATAACCCATGCTATAGACCATCCACGCTATAGATCATCCATGCTATAGACCATCCATGCTATAGATCATCCATGCTATAGACCATCCATGCTATAGGCCATCCATGCTATAGATCATCCATGCTATAGATCATTCATGCTATAGATAATCTATGCTATAGATCATAAATGCTATAGATCATCCATGCTTTAGATCAACAAGTCATGTGAGTTCAGATATTTATCATCTATACTATAGACCATACAAGCTATAGGCCATCCATGCTACAGGCAATCCATGCCATAGACCATCCATGCTTTAGATCATCCATGCTATAGACCATCCATGCTATAGACAATCCATGCTATAGATCATCCATGCTATAGACCATCCATGCTATAGATAATCTATGCTATAGATCATCCATGCTATAGATCATCCATGCTATAGACCATCCATGCTATAGACCATCCATGCTATAGAACATCCATGCTATAGACCATCCATGCTATAGACCATCCTTTCTATAGACCATCCATGCTATAGATCATCCATGCTATAGACCATCCATGCTATAGATCATCCATGCTATAGATCATTCATGCTATAGATAACCCATGATATAGACCATCCACGCTATAGACCATCCATGCTATAGACCATCCGTGCTGTAGATCATCCATGTTATAGACCATCCATGCTATAGACCATCCATGCTATAGATCATTCATGCTATAGATAACCCATGCTATAGACCATCCACGCTATAGACCATCCACGCTATAGACCATCCATGCTATAGACCATCCATGCTATAGACCATCCATGCTATAGACCATTCATGCTATAGATCATCCATGCTATAGACCATCCATGCTATAGACCATCCACGCTATAGACCATCCATGCTATACATCATCCATGCTATAGACCATCCATGCTATAGACCATCCATGCTATAGACCATCCATGCTATAGACCATCCATGCTATAGATCATTCATGCTATAGATAACCCATGCTATAGACCATCCACTGCTATAGACCATCCATGCTATAGATCATCCATGCTATAGATCACCCATGCTATAGATCACCCATGCTATAGATCATCCATGCTATAGATCATCCATGCTATAGATCACCCATGCTATAGACCATCCATGCTATAGATCATCCATGCAATAGACCATCCATGCTATAGATCATCCATGCTATAGATCAACAAGACAAGTGAGTTTAGATATTTATCATCCAAGCTATAGATCATCCATACTATAGATCATCCACACTATATCATCCATGCTATAGACCTTCCATGCTGTATCAACAAGACAACTACGTTCAGATATTTATCATCCTTTCTCCTAACATGCCTACAGAATATGGACTATCATCTTCTGATGTGAGTAACCAGTTCTCTTTGGTTGTAACATTAATTTGTGGTGACCTCATGTCCACAGCAGCAGACATCTAACAAAGTGCAGTATTAGAAAAGCATTTACTAGCATTCCTTATGCCATTTCATTGTTTACAAAATAAATTCAAATTCTCCATGTGTATTTGGATACCAAGAAGTGTACATGCAATTGGTCTGTCTCATATTGTAAGTGACATTGTGCAGCCAAGTTAACATATTCTCTTTTTGGCCAACTTTTTACAGAAATTCCTACCTGGCATATCATCTCCTGTTATGTCAAGCTCCGGCTCTACATCTGGAATAGTTAACACAAATCCAATGTTGTCCAGGGTGATATCATCTTCAAATGCTTCACCAACCATTTGGACAACAGAATCCTCATACTGGTTATCTACAACTGTTATCTTCAGGTTGGCTTGTGACCTCTGAGGCACTGAAGGTCGATAAATAACCTCAAATGTTGCTGTCTCCATGAGGTTCACAACAAGTGAAGCTAAGTGAGGCCTCTTTCTAACCTCTGTTTTTGAATAGAAATAAAAAAGAAATAAATATGGGGCTGAAACATTATAGAGTGTTTGTAAAATTAAGGACACAATGTCATTAAAAAATTGCTCCACAGTCCATCGTGAAACAATATGCAGCGAATGGCTGTCGTCTGCTGGAGTAATTCTTTGCACTCCAAACAGAATGGTGTTATCAACAGAAGAAAGAATTTTTCAAATTTATTCTACATACAAAGTGTAGTGAGACTTTACAAACACCCAATATAATGACAGTTTCTTGAGATTATTTTCCTTTTTTTGTTTTTTATGATTTAGTGCTGAAGGATAATATATTGCTAAATGTGACCTCCAATTTGGACAGAAGGACGATATATCGCCAATCTATGGTCAACATGTTATTTGTTTTGTTTTGTGCACCTTCCGCAATTTCAATGCTCAGTGAACAAAAAATTACATTATAATACTTTTTCCTTTGATTGTGTACCGTGTGTGGTCCGAACTTACATTTTGATTGGTACTGACTCAGTTAATTAGAAGATTGATTCATATCTTTTAGCCTACCATTGTGTCCAAACATGAAGACATCTTACATTATGACAGAACTGCTGAAGTTTGTGATTTCATTTTATTGTCATTGATTAATTATCTCATTGTGCTGGTCATGTATTTGATAAAGGTTAATAACAAATAATTTAATAATGCTAAATAGCACCAATTTTAATCCTGCAAATCCTGGACAATTAGTAAACAGGCAAAAACATCCCTGGAGTTCTTGGAGATGTGGTTTTATAGAAAAATGCTGAAAATTAATTGGACAGCCAAAATGAGCATTTAGGATGTTTTAAGGGAAGCTGAGCCACAAAGACAACTTATCAGAAACATCAGAAAGAGGCTGTCATTGTTTTTTGGCCACGTTATGAGAAGACAAAAACCGGAAAGAGAGACAGAGGAAGACAGCGTGAGAAGATTCTTGACAGTCTTGTGTTATGGCATGGAAAGGAGTCAACACACAAATTGATCTATGCTGTTGGAGATAGTAAATTGTGGAGAGGTATGATTGCCCAGCACTGGCTAGTAAGGCACTGGATGATGAATACAATAAGCAAAAACAAAATTGGATGAACGAAGAAAAAAGAAGAAGAAGACAAATATATAAACTTATGTAGCTGACCATAACACAAGAAGCACAGATAGGCATGGAGTTAACGCCCTCTTCTTCTTTTTCTGCCTTTCATCTCTCGATACAGCAGAGGCCCTCAGCCAACCCACGCCCAGCCCTTTGTACTCTTGTTCATGACTGGTTGGATTTTGCAGCCACTGGATGAGGTAGCCTCCTGAGTTGTCTCTGATGACATGCATGGTTACTGTTCTTTGCTTCCCTTACAGGCCCCAGCAGCATATGACCAAGACCATACAACAAACGAATGAACGAACAAACGAAAATCTTTATTTTCAAAGGGTTAAGAATTGGGCATGCAGGCTTGTCTGACATTCTGCCCTTCTTCTTTATTTTCTCTCATACATTCTTTCATTCAACATCTCTTATGAAGCAATTATTTGACAACAAAAGAACAATAAGCATTAAAACGCATGAAAAATAATCAATAATACATGACTCGTTGAGGCAATGTTTAACATGAGCATCATAAATACCCAAGGTGGGTGTAATGTGCCATACATATGGGAATTTTTTTTTCTTTTTGTGGCTAGTTGTCATTCGAGATAATTTACCACTATTATTGTCTTTGTTGCTGTTATTTTTTTTAAGGGGGCATGTAGTCTGTCCTGAGGTAGTATTCAAACAGGTTGTGACTGTATGTATAATGATTGGTGGTGTCTTTGATTTCTTGTGGAAGATTGTTCCACAACTGTGTGGCAGAGTATGCTAAGCTTGTTTTATATAAGTCTATCCTAGGTTTAGGGACATGAAGTATATTTAGTCGTTCGCTATGTCTTGCGTTATATTTAAACAATGGCCAAAGGTAGCTTGGGGCATTTTGAAATAGGATTTTGTGAATTAGTTTAGCCTTATTAAAAAGTAGGCGTTTGTGGAGTGGCAGTAACTGAAGACGTTCATGTAGGTTAGAATTGTCTGTAAGCTTATCACCATTGATTAAACGCACTGCCCTTTTCTGGAGTGAATAAAGGCGTTTTGTTATTGATTTGGAGCATCCATCCCAGATTGTGGAGCAATAATCAATATGTGTTTGTATGTGGGAAGTATAGAATATCTTTCTTGTGTTTTCGTCGAGGAAATTTTTAATTTTGGCAAGTTGGTATACTTTTTTGGCTATTTGTTTAACTAGAGCATGAACATGGGAATTAAAGGATAGATTTTGATCTATGATAAGACCCAGTGCCTTGTGCTCGGTTACACTTTCTATAGGCGTGCTACCAATGTGCAGCTGAAGAGTTCTCTGCGAGTTTAGAGTGTGAAGTCTTTGCCTGGTTCCTATTAACATAGATTTTGTTTTAGAAATGTTAATTTGCGTGCGGTTTGCATGACTCCAGTTAACTACACTATTTATTTCCTGTTGCAAGGATAATTCTAGCACATTACAATCAATAGCGTTTGTATATACTGTGCAGTCGTCTGCAAATAGATCGCAGGACGATGACAGATATAAGGGAAGATCATTTATATAAATGGCAAATAACAGAGGGCCAAGTATAGACCCCTGAGGTACTCCAGTATTAATGGTAATGGCTTGGGATAGAGATTTATTGTGTGATACTACTTGTTTTCTGTCTAATAAAAATGAGTTTATTAATATCACTATATTAAAGCTTACTTTCACTGTTTCTAGTTTTTTAATTAGGATAGTATGATCTATCATATCGAATGCTTTTCTAAAGTCTATAAACATCGTTCCACATAGAGTATTGTTGTTAATATTTTGATGCCAGTTTTCTATCATGTTTGTTAGGGCCGTCTGACAGGAATATTTTGGCCAAAATCCTGACTGACTGTCAGCTATTAGTTTGTGGCGAACTAAGTGCTCTAGTGTTGTTTTGTGGATGTGCTTTTCTAGCGGTTTGTTTAAAGAGGATAATATGGAAATCGGCCTATAATTACTCATGATACAATCGTCTAATGAACCAGCTTTTAAATGAGGATACACTTTAGCGATTTTAAAGGCTGATGGGAAGTGACCTTTGGTGAGACATTGATTGTATATAAAAGTTAGTGACTTGCAGATCGCCGGTGCAGCATAGCGAAGGATCCGATTACTGATTCCATCTAGTCCTGATGAGTTATTGTTTTTTAGGTTACTGAGATGAGTAAATACTTCAGTGGTCGTCATACAGTCATACGTAGCTAAGAGGACACCAGAAGCATAGACAGATTTAGTCACAGACAGCCAGTTAGGCCACAAGAAGCATAGAAGGACACATCTTACCATTTTCATCGTTATCAGTCTCTCCCATGGCTAGCTTGGTCTCTTTAGTTGGTTTCAGCATAAAGCAGTTGTCAGGGTCAATAAGGTCTATGTCCACCTACGGAAAATACAGGTATGTTATGGTGTCAGTTGCATATCCTTTACAGGACGTTCGCAGTCAACACCAGAATTATTTTGCTATTGTGATCTCTTGGCAAGTTTGTTTTCAGTAGTTTGCCATTTCTTTCTGAACGACCAGTGCTCATACCATTGCATGAAAACCAACGCAAGGCGGTCTATGTTTAAAAGACAAGAGGGCCGACGTCATTGTACAAGGTTTTATCCCAATGGCCCGGCCTCTTTCTGCAGGGTGACCTGCCAAAAGCATCGCACACAGCAAAAACTCTGCAGTTCCAGCGATGACCCCCAGCCGCCTCAGAGAAAATTGCACTTGTGAACTGAATGTTGTAGTCCAGGACTGAACCTTTGAAGTGTGAGGCAGGTGGTGTAAGCACTTCGCCACGGAGACTCCCCTGACAATGTTAGCATTCATGCTGCTTCAGTGCATTTTGTAGGTGAATAAATAGTGAGAGTGGCTGTATCACAGAGCAGTAGGAGACACTGTGGGTATTGGGAATATTCAAGGTTCAATTACTGTTTATAACACTGGCGTGCACTTAAATCATGAAGTTGTGTCTTGTTTGGATATGTATGTGTATGTGCATGTAATAGTGCTTGCATGCTTGTGTGTGTGAGTGTGTGTGTGTGTGAGAGAGAGAGAGAGAGAGAGAGAGAGAGAGAGAGAGAGAGAGAGACAGACAGACAGACAGAGAGAGAGAGAGAGACAGACAGACAGACAGACAGACAGACAGAGCGAGAGAGAGTGAGAGACTTTATACTTATTTATGTAAACTATACAAGTTTGATAAGCTGGGCCAGTCACATACAACCAAAAGAAAAGAATCATTAAATCAATCAGAAAGCCACTATTACCAGTACAAGACGATTACTACTTTATGGGCAGACCAGAATAAATCAGATAATTATTCTGTGCCTGGAACATGACACCATCGATTACACAACCACATGTATAGAAAACGTCTTGACAAACACAGCCAATGCAGATTGGTGCCTCAGACAGCACATCATAAATTTCAAGACTGCCACAAATAAGACATATGTAGGGAAACCTTCTTGAGACAACAATGCAGATAACATCAATCAATTTCAAGTGAATGAAAAAAGAAGAAGACGATAAGCCAGTGTCTACATATTGGTTATCATGGCTCATAACTAGCATACCCTTCATGAAAAAATGTGATTAAGTAAAATACTGAATAGAGTTGAACTGAAGAAAATTTAGTGAAGAATAAAATACAGTATGCAGTGAAAATACAATAAGTAAAGTAATGCAGAATAGAGTACAACAGTATAAAATATAGTAAGAAGTTAAATACAATATACAGTACAATAAAAAAATCAATAAAATATAGTAAACAGTAAAATACAGTACATTGCAGTATATGATTAAATCAAATACAGCATATCGCAAAATACAATAATATGCTATCAAACTATGAAGACAAATTCAATTTAAAAATACAGGGAAGACTAACCTGGTGAACAATTGTCAAGAAGGCTAACTCAGTTAACAAATGTTTGGAAGAAGTTGGATGTGTAAGGTGCAAATATCACAGCTCAAACAGACATAAGGCAATTATGTCAAAAATCCCCCAAAAATTTATTGGACAACAGGAAACAGAGGAAAAGAAGATGGTGTACTATCTAAAGGTCACAGTGATAACTACATTTTGAGGCCTTACTTTGCTTGGAAGTGTGCCCTCGTTCACCAGCTCCAGTGGAAGGGATTCTGAACGGCCAGTCAGAATGCGCTTGAACAACAAAACTGGCTGTCCTCTTTTGTTTCTCACAGCAGGTTTAGCGACAGTTATGCGAGGGAGGTTACCATCTCCAGAAACCTCAAATGTGAGTGACTTCCCTCTAGTTTGACTCTGTGGTAAGCCTTCAACATATGCTTCGAAGAAGGCACTGTAGTGCTGAGATTTGAAGAAAATAACATGATTAAATTATTTACTCACTAGTGTAGGGTGAAAACATGTGTATTAGACAGATACTTTTTAATAATAATAAACATACCCACAATACTCAATACTTAACTTAAGAATCATTCAGGACATTCCCATCCCTGCACTGTCTTCCTCTCCAAATGCCACAGAAGAGTTCTCATGTGGCAAGTTAAATAAACGTCCATCTGATTATATTATTGTAACGCTTTCTAATGTACATATGTTAATTAAATAGTTAGTTAGCTAGCTAGATAGTCAGCAGATCATCCTCATTTCACATCAAACTATTAGTCGATAAGTGCTCAGGTCCCCTCCTCAGTATCCCGCTCAGAATATAATGACTGAGAACACCAGTCCTGTCTTGATTAACTGTCCTTCTCTTGCCAATCTTCACCCTGTCTAACTTAATGTTTGTTTCCTTGTCACAGTTGCAGAGCCTCACCCATCACTTGAGTCGTTTATTCAATCTGCCTCTCTGAGGACATTCAAGATGTCAGCTGGATTCATTACTCATCTGTTCCCCCACAGCAGTCAAACCTCCAGGCATATGTGCTTGTTATTGTCTCCTACACCTGCATGCCCAGGCACAAAAAGGACACAAATATTATGGTCTAGACCTTCCCAAGGATTCCTTCAGGCCTAGCCAGGTAATTATGTATTTCTTGAATATAACCACTGTTTGGTTAATAGAGTTAAGTAAGGTGTACGGTTTATGTAGTCAGCAAGGAAAGTATTGTGAATTTCTTGATACAGAATGTGTTACTTAAGAAAAAAAGGCAAATATGTGAGCTACGAATAAACAAGTTCAAAATTAGAAACAGACCGAATGGAAATGTGAACAGTAATCAAACAAATCTGAAATTCAGAAATGTTGAATAAACAATGTTTACATTTAGAAAGAAAAAGTGAATAAACAAGTCTAATATTTAGAAAAAGATTGAATAAACAAGTCTGATATTTAGAAAAAGATTGAATAAACAAGTCTGATATTTAGAAAAAGATTGAATAAACAAGTCTAATATTTGGAAAAAGATTTAATAAACAAGTCTGATATTTAGAAAAAGATTGAATAAACATGTCTGATATTTAGAAAAAGATTGAATAAACAAGTCTAATATTTGGAAAAAGATTGAATAAACAAGTCTAATATTTGGAAAAAGATTTAATAAACAAGTCTAATATTTGGAAAAAGATCTAATAAACAAGTCTGATATTCAGAAAAAAGATTGAATAAACAAGTCTAATATTTGGAAAAAGATCTAATAAACAAGTCTGATATTCAGAAAAAAGATTGAATAAACAAGTCTAATATTTGGAAAAAGATCTAATAAACAAGTCTGATATTCAGAAAAAAGATTGAATAAACATGTCTAATATTTGGAAAAAGATCTAATAAACAAGTCTGATATTCAGAAAAAAGATTGAATAAACAAGTCTAATATTTGGAAAAAAAGATTGAATAAACAAGTCTAATATTTAGAAAAAGATTGAATAAACAAGTCTAATATTTAGAAAAAGATTGAATAAACAAGTCTAATATTTAGAAAAAGATTGAATAAACAAGTCTAATATTTAGAAAAAGATTGAATAAACAAGTCTAATATTTAGAAAAAGATTGAATAAACAAGTCTAATATTTAGAAAAAGATTGAATAAACAAGTCTAATATTTGGAAAAAGATCTAATAAACAAGTCTGATATTTAGAAAAAGATTGAATAAACAAGTCTGATATTTAGAAAAAGATTGAATAAAAAAGTCTGATATTTAGAAAAAGATTGAATAAACAAGTCTAATATTTAGAAAAAGATCTAATAAACAAGTCTGATATTTAGAAAAAGATTGAATAAACAAGTCTGATATTTAGAAAAAGATTGAATAAACAAGTCTGATATTTGGAAAAAGATCTAATAAACAAGTCTGATATTTGGAAAAAGATTGAATAAACAAGTCTGATATTTAGAAAAAGATCTAATAAACAAGTCTGATATTTAGAAAAAGATTGAATAAACAAGTCTGATATTTAGAAAAAGATTGAATAAACAAGTCTGATATTTGGAAAAAGATCTAATAAACAAGTCTGATATTTAGAAAAAGATTGAATAAACAAGTCTGATATTTAGAAAAAGATTGAATAAACAAGTCTGATATTTAGAAAAAGATTGAATAAACAAGTCTGATATTTAGAAAAAGATTGAATAAACAAGTCTGATATTTAGAAAAAGATTGAATAAACAAGTCTGATATTTGGAAAAAGATTGAATAAACAAGTCTGATATTTGGAAAAAGATTGAATAAACAAGTCTGATATCAGAAAAAAGATTGAATAAACAAGTCTGATATTTGGAAAAAAAGATTGAATAAACAAGTCTGATATTTAGAAAAAAGATTGAATAAAAACATGTGAGCCATAAACAAACAAGTCTGACATTTAGATACAGAGTTAATAAACATGTGAGCCATGAACAAACAAGTGTAAAATTTAGAAACAGAGGTAATAAACATGTGAGCCATGAACAAACAAGTGTGACATTTAGAAACAGAGGTAATAAACATGTGAGCCATGAACAAACAAGTGTAAAATTTAGAAACAGAGGTAATAAACATGTGAGCCATGAACAAACAAGTGTGACATTTAGAAACAGAGGTAATAAACATGTGAGCCATGAACAAATAAGTGTGACATTTAGAAACAGAGGTAATAAACATGTGAGCCATGAACAAACAAGTGTAAAATTTAGAAACAGAGGTAATAAACATGTGAGCCATGAACAAACAAGTGTGACATTTAGAAACAGAGGTAATAAACATGTGAGCCATGAACAAATAAGTGTGACATTTAGAAACAGAGGTAATAAACATGTGAGCCATGAACAAATAAGTGTGACATTTAGAAACAGAGGTAATAAACATGTGAGCCATGAACAAATAAGTGTGACATTTAGAAACAGAGGTAATAAACATGTGAGCCATGAACAAATAAGTGTGACATTTAGAAACAGAGGTAATAAACATGTGAGCCATAAACAAACAAGTCTGACATTTAGAAACAGAGGTAATAAACATGTGAGCCATGAACAAATAAGTGTGACATTTAGAAACAGCATTAATAAACACGTCAGCTATCAATAAACAATTGTGACATCTCAGTATTTTCAGTTGTTTACCAGCATTGCCTGCGGTGTGAATGTCACAGTGACATACATATGGCTATTGTTGGCAATCTGCATACGTGGAGGATCCAAGTCAAAAACATCAGAGGATTTTAGAGTTCCTTTCTGTGGCAATGACTTCAAGGCGAATACAACATCACAAGGCACCTGGCAAAACACGTCAAGGAAATAACATCAACAAAAATACATTGCAACACAAAAATGCGGCATAATAATAAACAATTATGCTTAGCCACATTACCTGAAATATGGCAACTTACATTATTTTATAAAAAGAAAGAAAAATTTATAAAGGCAATCATATAGCAGATAGTTCCACTGGGGGTGTGATGTGTGAGGCCTTCACTTATTCTAGGCCATAACATATAAAGTAAGGTGGCCAGTTCTCTCTCTTGTAGACTTGCCTTCCCAGACAATTTCCAAACAATCTGAACATGGTCTCGTCCATTCATTTATTTGTTTGAGAATAAAATATTACAAATTTGACCTCGTTCAACCTGCCTAAGCAGTGTTGGTTATAATTGAGGTAATGGTTTTGCGGTCCTATATTATTTCCTTTTGCGTTGTTTAAATTCTGTTTTTGGGTGTGGTAGATTTCATGCATGTCTGGTACAAATTTTTATGATGGACAAGAGAGACAGAGGACAACAAAGACAACTTAAAGAGCTGGGTAATACATAACAATATTGGCAATACTGATGTCATGACAATGTCAAATGACAGAGAGTTATTTAGATTGTCTGTTGGGGTATCATCCTTGCACTACTTACACATCCATAGATATTCATATTCTCTCCCCAACATATGTATCAGCGCCCAGCAGCTAAATGTGCCAGTTCTGTGCTGGTTGACGTGGACCCTCATTCTCCCGATGTGCCTCTCGTGTCTGGCCTTGTCCATTCTTACTCCCAAGTCTCTCATTCTAGACAATGATGTGGATTCACTGACATCAAAGTCCTCCACTCGCAACATCTCTCTACGGGTATTAATAATATCAGCATGATCCATGGACTGGCCATCTGCAGGGGATGCAGAGCCAGTAAGTTCATCAGCTCGTTCATTTCCCTCAACTCCTGCATGACTAAGAGTCATAACTGCCGATGTGCGCACCAGACCAGGAACAAGAAGAAGATGCATATAATTAGGGTAATACACTAAGTGGCTGGGACAGTAGTTTGGAGAAAAGCAGTGGAAAGTTAGTTGCATATCCTTTACAGGACATCACAGTCAACCCCAGCATTTTAGCTGTTTGTTATTTTTTGGCAAATTTATGTTCAGTATTTTGCCATTGCTTTCTGAAATACTAGCAATCATACCATTGTATGAAAATCAATGTAAGGTGGTCTGCTGCCAAATTGCCCGCAGCTGTGTTTCGGCCGCGGTATGTGGGATTACAGAATGCCCCCTAACCTCTTCGCCACAGAGTATAAAAGCAGTAATGAGTAACAAGACAATGAAAAGTATGTTATATTGTATTATGTTACATTATGTCAGATAACATCACTGTACACTGGGCATTCCCAGCATGGTATGTGACTTGGTACAGAGTAAGTTAAATTAGTTCTAGCTATTTATATCATCTAAATAAATGATAGTATCTGAAAAAGAGCCAAACAGGCACATCACCTTGTATGGGTTTGAGATCTTAAAACGTGCCTTGGCTGGACGACCAACAATAACGTTGTTAAAAATAAACTTCTTCTCTTCCTCTCCATAAATGCCGCCAACTTCTGACTGACAACGGTTTACGTGTTGCCACACTGACAAGTTCTTGCACACCCGGTGCTCTTCAAATATACTTCCAATATCGTCAATATTGATGCCAGGGATGCAAGCTTCAGCTGTCAGCTGGTAAGGCACTCCTCCCTTGTGTGTGGTTGGGTCACGGTCAGTAATTTCGATAAAAATATCCTGAAATGAAATGAAGTGACAGGAAAGTGTCAATATACAATTTCAAATCATAAGATAAACTTGAAGCATTTGTGTATCTTTTATATAACTTTGATGACATCATTAGTTTTAGTGTATATTGAAATTAATCCTGTCATTGAAAATAATTGTGTCACGATGTCTTACCATCCTGTTTAATTATGTATAAACCATAACATAAATTTGTTATCCTTATTTCTGTATTTATAAACTGTAAATTTGTAGGTCAGCATGGCTGAATGGATAAGAACGCATGTTCTTAAACATCCAGTGTGCTGATGCCGAGGTGAGGTGTTCAACCCCTACACCGGATAGCTGGACTAAAATGTTGACCTATTGTCCTTGACTTGGGGATGTAAATTACAAGTACCTATGAAGTCAGCGTGGGTTCACCTCATGGCGAGGGACACTCTTAATAGGGAAAGCTAATCAACACGCAAAATTCAGTCAAGCACTCCTGGAAGTAGTGTAAATTGACTACGCTTGCGTTCAAAGCAAGCGAGCACCAAAATACAAAACAAAAAATCAACAAACAAACTGGGAATTGTCTGGAAAGGAGTGGCAGTGAGAAATAGAACTGGTCACCATCGTCTCATGATTAGTGAAGGTCTATCATTTTACATTCCAATAGTAGCAGCTGTAATTGGGTTACCTTTATCTTTTCACATTCGGTGTATTACATCAGGGTCAAACTGCACTGTCAACAATGACAAAGTGGTTCTGACAACAATATCCAGAGTATCAGTTGTCTTTCAATAATTTATCTTTTTTTGGTTTGATTATCCTCTTTATTTTGATTCTAATGGATCCTTTGTTGATTTGATTCTCATTGATTCTTTGTTGATGTGATTCTTATGTATCTTTTGTTGGTTTTATTTTCTTTTATTCTTTGTTGACTTGATTCTCATTTATCCTTTGTAGATGTGATTCTCTTTTATCCTTTGTAGGTTTGATTGTCTTTTATCCTTTGTTGGTTTTATTCTCTTGTATCCTTTGTTGATTTGTTCCTAATTTATCCATTGTTGATTTGATTCTCATGTATCCCTTGTTTGTTTGATTCTCTTTTATCCTTTGTAGGTTTTATTCTCTTCTATCCTTTGTAGGTTTTATTCTCTTTTTTCCGTTGTAGATTTAATTCTCTTTTATCCTTTGTAGGTTTTATTCTTTTTATCTTTTATAGATTCGATTCTCTTTTATCCTTTGTAGGTTTGATTCTCTATCATCCTTTATTGGGTTTATTCTCTTTTATCCTTTGTAGATTAATTCTCTTTTATCTGTTGTAGGTTTTATTATCTTTTATCCTTTGTAGATTTGATTCTCTTTAATCTTTTTTAGGTTTGATTCTCTTTTATCTTTTCTTGGTTTTATTATCTTTTATCCTTTGTTGATTTGTTCCTCATTTATCTGTTGTTGATTTTATTCTCATGTATCAGTTGTTGGTTTTATTTTCTTTTATCCTCTGTTGGTTTGATTCTTATTTATCCTTTGTTGGTTTTATTCTCATTTTTCATTTGCTGATTTGTTCCTCATTTATCAATTGTTGATTTGATTCTCATTTTATCTGTTGTTGATTTGTTCCCCAATTATCCTTTGTTGACTTGATTTTCATTTATCCTTTGTTGGTTTGTTCCTCATTTATCCTTAGTTGGTTTGACTCTAATGTATCTTGTGTTGAGTGTATTATAATTATCCTTTGTTGGGTTTGTGTTTAATTTATCCTTAGTTAGTTTGATTCTAATGTATCGTATGCTGAGTGTATTATAATTATCCTTTGTTGGTGTGTTTCTATTTATCCTTTGTAGGTTTGATTTGAGCAACTAACAATGATTGCCTGGAAGACGTTAATGAAAGTACATTAAATACAATTATAAGAAAGAGACAAACAGCTTTCTTTGGTCAAATAATAAGAAGAGAGGCAATGGAGAACATGGTGACAAATGGGAAGATAAGTTGTACAAGAGGCACAGGCAGAATCAAGAGAAATAATGCTGGCTATTTTAAGATGATGGCATGGAAGTATGTCCTCAGTAGAATTGATCTAGAATAACAAGGATCAAGATGTGTGGAGATACATGAACATCTATGCCACTTTACAAGGCACATGATAATGATGAGGTTTGATATTTATTTATCCTTTATAGGTTTGGCTGTCGTTTGCCCATTGTTGGTTTGATTTAGAATGGATCTTACAGAGTTCTCATTTACTTATTGTACTACAGGGTTGTCTTTTGTGCATGTAAAACTATTGTTTATATTGCTACACACAATCATCATTATCATCAAATGCCCTGCCAGCTGGCATATGTGTTCATGTCTCTCCAGAGATCTCAGTCTTTTGTATTCTGGATCAACTCTGCTGATGATATTCCTCCATGCCACCGTCTCAATCCATCCAGCATCATTTCTCTTGTTCTGCCTCTGCCTCTATACCCCTTGATCCTTCCAGTTGTCACAGTGTTCTTCAGTCCCTTTCTTCTTATCACATGACCAAAGAAAGATGTTTGTCTCTTTCATATTGATTTTGTATTTTTGTTTTTGTTTTTTATGTTTTGTTTAAATTTGCTTTTTTGCACTTGCTCGCTTTGAACTCAAGCGTAGTCCATACACACTACTTCTAGAAGTGCTGGACTGAATTTTGCATGTGGATTAGCTTTCCCTATTAACAGTGTCCCTCGCCATCAGGCGAACCCACTCCGGCTTCAGAGATATTTCTTATTGATGTATATAATGTTCTAATTTCATTAACCTCTTTCAGGCAATCATTGTTATTTACACTGGCAGTTCAGGGAATTTGCAACATTTGTCTCAGGAACCACATCTCTCTTCCTTACACACAAAATGACAAATAAACGCTACACAGGCCAACTCTTCTGTTGGCTGAGTAGAGAAAACAGCTTACTTGTACATCTTTCCCAGGAATCTCACCAACACATTCCACAGTGATGACCTGGTTTCCCTTGGGCAGGATGATTCCAAAGGCGGGAAAAATTGTGAACATTCCAGTGATCAACTTTGATTGGCTAATTGTATCTTGTCTGCACAAATGAAAACCAAATCAATTCAGCAGACTGAAAGATGACATTTCAGTTAACTACCAATTGTATACTGTCTTGTACAAGTTGGCTTGCAGCTACATATTAATGATTACAAGAATATATTCTATTAACTAGCCTCTGGAAGTAATTACAATTCTCACTTCATTATTGTTAAAGTATTAACAAAAAGATAATTTATTCATTTATGTACATTTAATATGTCTCTTAATTCTTCATCTCCATTTCAATCACGACTCAGAATATTATCCTCAGTATGGTTATTTTATTTTTTTCTAGATAATTCCAAATCTTCTAAAATTGTATTTTAACTGTAGCTTTTAAGAATATATTTGGCAAGGGACATAAACATCGACCATACAAAAGGAATCAACCACAAATAAAAACATTGCAAACTTGTATAATTAAAGGCTAACGTGTCTGAAAGTTTGTAATGATGACATTAATTTGTCATAAAATCTGAAGTTTTCTCTTGAAACTTACAATAATCTTCTACTTAAATTTTTGGTTAACTTTTTTTGAAATTAACAGTTATCTTCTTATTTAATTTTCAGTTATCTTCTTTAGAAAACTGCAGTTATCTTCTTAGAAAATTAATTATCCTCTAATGCAACTGGGCTTTCAGGTAACCCTTGATCACAAGTAAACAAACAAAATTTAATATAATAAAACCAAATGAACAGTTCAATGGATTTTTTTGTCACAACATTTGCAAAGATATTTGTCAACAAAACAAAGAACATTTTAAAGTTTGAATACTCAGTTGACTTAACTTCCATAAAGACTTGATGTGTCTGCATTCACATTACTGTTTTTATTCATAGTACTAGAACCAACATAATAAAACTCGGTTAAAATCAGGAGTCACCAACAACATTCTTCTTTTTTGTTCCTCTTTCAAGGGAAAAGTGTCACACTTAGTTATGAACATCACATGTCAGTGTGTCTTAATTTGGCATGCATTAGTGCAAGGTGTGCTTTCTTTAGACAGATTCCATCTAGGGCAACAAGCTCTAACAACCAATGGGTAGGTTTTCATATACGGGCTCACAAACTGCGTTCGCAAGCCCTTAGCCATACGGTGGCTTGAATAGTTGAGATTTGGCAAGTCCAGATTCATCATCATCATGTTCTATGCTGAAAAACATGGGTGGTCATGTTTCACTATCTCACATGATCACCAGAGTCATTGATCAGCTCTGTGTTTTTGCCTCAATTATGCCACGTGGCCAAGCCATCCTGATATTTACTTCTCTACTTTCACCTTGTATTTTTACCCTCAATCTTGCCAGTTGTCACCAAGTTCTCCAGTTTATTTCTTCTCATAATGTGCCCAAAAAATCTTGACTATCTATGTCTAATTTCTCTAATCAGTTTACAGTTTTCATTTGTTTCTTGTAAAGCTTGTTCATTGGTGTTTCTGTCTCTCTATGGTATTCTCTACATTTTCCTCAGAAACCACATTTCCACAACCATCAGATGTTTTTCAGCTTGTCTGCACATTGTCCACGCTTCACATCCATGCAGAAGTACAAGTTCTTGGTCCAGATTAGGTAAACTATACCACTCGCATTACTTTTTAGTTTCAACAGGTCACTTCTGCTAATCTTTGTTGAAAATTGAAAAAAAAAAAGTTTAAAGGCAAAATGATCAACTTCACTATAACAGGTTTTATCCCATATGACTTTGTCTCTTTCTGCATAGTGGTCTGCTGAAAGTGTGAGAGCTCCAGCGATAATCCCTATTATCATTGGCACCTTGCCATCTTGACAGACGATAGTTTGTAAGGGATGGAGTTATTGCCTCTCCATAGCACAAAGCCTGGGCTAAAATATAGAGATCATGTGTTGCCCATACAGCATGATCCCTCTCTCAGCCTGCCTAGTTCACTCCAGAGGAAAGGTAACACCTCTACATCTGGAACAAGACAAGCTGCAGAAGTTGCCGGATCAGCAAAGCAAGGCTCTAATTGTCCGCCTGTCGGAGCTTCGATCCTAGACCAGCCGCCAACCAAGGCTTAGGGCCTGGTCTGCCCTGCCATGACACTTTGTCTTTAGGTTGCATTTCCTCGCACCAGAGTAAGGCTTGTACCCTCCCAATTGCGCTCTTCCGCCCAAAGCCGTTGGCACAATGTGGGGTGTCGGGTTTGGTAAGCACCACCCAACGTTCGGCGCTAACAGAAAGCAGGTAGTACTGTCTACTGTTATACGGTAGCTCAGTCATATCTGACTAAGACCTGACACAATACACCCTTATTAGACTCTGAGAAAACTACTCGTGAATAGGATGAAAGAATCTAGAAACAAACTTGCAACATTCAGAGCACAAAGCAGGTGTTGACATGAAGTGGAGTTTTCAATAATAAATTTATCTAAAGCCGGCTCCCTGGCCGAGGGGTTAGCAACTTTCTCCGTTAACCCCGAATACTCTTGTGGTTGACATGAGCGCACAAGAATTAGAAGTGGTTCCAGTCGCGCCACTGACTTATGAGAGTATGGAGCCGGTCGCTCAGAAAGTCGTGGCGTGCTGATGAGCGTAATCTAGCCTAGGAATCAACATACAGCTGAAAGATGCTGGTGTTGACTGCAATATCCTGAAACAGGATGGAAACGCGGGGAAAAATAAAATTATCTGAATTAATTAGCTTCAAATTACCCTACTGGTACCTTGCCATCTTGACGCATGATAGTTTGTTACATTGTGCTTCAAAAAAGGCATAATAACTACAATCCATGGTGGTAGCAAATTTGACTGATCAGACCAATTCGGTAAATTTTGTCCACAATGGATACATGTGAACATATGGTCATTTTCACCATCACGCAGAATCTGACGTCACACATGCTCAGTGTGTGTGACTATCAACAATAATTTTTCTATTTTGTCTTTATTCCATTCCTGATCTGTTCCCTTTATGCACGGTGATCAGCGACGACTTGCTCCCAAGCCGCAATATCAATGTCTGTATCAATCATCTCCCACTTACACACATCTTTGTATCATAGTAGAGGCCGACCCCGAGATATTTTACCCATCTGTTATTCATTAAAAAAGATGTACTTTGGTATTCTACAAACGTCCACCCTCCTAATGTGTCCTATCCATCTAAGTCTACAAAGACTGAAAGACTGAGCATGGAACAAACCGTCACACAACC
This sequence comes from Cepaea nemoralis, assembly GCA_014155875.1. Lineage (NCBI taxonomy): Eukaryota > Metazoa > Mollusca > Gastropoda > Stylommatophora > Helicidae > Cepaea > Cepaea nemoralis. The sequence continues at coordinate 34,365 of JACEFZ010005527.1, read as the reverse complement.
TGATCTTTCCAATACTTCGGTATTTGTGATCTTATCATGCCACTTAATACCAAGTATTCTTTGCAGACACAACATATAAAAGCTGTTTAAACAGCTTCAATAAATTACCCTATCAACATGCAAAATTTACACTCAAAGTTGAGCATATAACAGGGCAATTTTTGAGCATGCATACTTAGAATTAAAGTGTACATGTTTTAACTGTGCGCCTGGTTTTCATACAATGGCATGAGTGCTGGTCGTTCTGAAGTCTATGGCTAAGTACTGAATGTAAACCTGCCAATAAATCACAAAAAGCAAAAATATGCTTGGGTTGACTGCGTTGTTCTGTAAAGGATATGCAACTAACTTTAACTTTCAACTGTGTATTATCAATTGATTTACTGTACATACAAATTTTTTTTTCTTTTTTGGTGAATTACAGACGGGTAGGAGATCTTCAGGGTCAGCCTCTACTACGATACAAAGATGTGTGTAAGCAGGACATGATTGATAAAGGCATTGATAATGCACATTGGGAGCAAGTCGCCGCTGAACGTGTTGCATGGAGGGCAACTATCAAAAATGGAATAAAGACAAAGGAGAAAATGATTGCAGATAAAGCACACACACAGCGTGAGAGACGTAAGATGGTGCAAAATGGTGGAAATGACCATGTTTTCACATGCATCTACTGTGGGCAAACATTTGCAGCAAGAATTGGCCTTACCAGCCACACTTGCCACCGCCATGGGTCGTAGTTATTAAGCCTTTTTGAAGCACAACGTACCAAACTATCGTCTGTCAAGACGGAAAGGTGCCAATGACATACAAATGTAAACACAGGTCTTCAATGAGATGTCACACATCATCATCATTAAGGGCTTTGACATCTGCACATGGTGATCATGATTCTTGCATCATCATCATCATGTGCCATTCTGATAAGTGTTGTCAGTGGAAGCAGTACACATGAATCTATAGAGTAACATAAAACAGAGCCGGAAGGATCAGTTACAAAATTATGCTGTATGGACTGAGATGGTGTCAAGGAGGAATATCATCAGCATATTTGATCCAAAGCACCAAGGACCGAGGTCTGTGGAAAGGCATGAACGCCTAAGCCAGCTGACAAGACACATGATCATGATGACTATATTAGAAATACGAAGCCAGGCCAAATACCCACCTGATAGAGTCTCCCTTCTTTGTCTTGGCCACCATCAAATCTTCCTGTGATTTATAGTTTTTATCTCCCTTGGCGAGTCTGAAATTGAAGCAATCTCAGACAGTGTAACAGAATCTTTTAGAAAAAATGGATGGCATTTTAAAATTTGCATTTTCAGCAAATTTATACTGTGGTTTGATTAAAGATGGTTTCTATTTTCTAAAATAAATATGTCTGGATATTAGAGTATTTAACTTTCTCAGTAAATCAGTACTGCTGTATGGACCTCAGACATGGAGAATAACTACAACAATTGCCGATAGACTACAAACATCCATCATCTAGTGCCTGCAAGCGCATGTCTCTCCCTGTATACACATGCACAAACACACACATTTTCACACACATGCTGCAAACATGCATGTGAACATATACATGAGAATTTACACAAGCACAATGCTTGTCTTGCCAGGTAAGAGAGGCAAATGTTTTGGTCCAAACACAGACTATCTGTCAGAGACTCCTGGCCAGCCATGGCTCTGACACACAGATAAAATACTTGACCTTTGGCTGATGTCAAGAGCAGCCAGACTCCATGACTCTGGTCGAACATATTACATCTTGAGACAATGACTGAATGACTCTGGTTGTACATATTACATATTGAGACAATGACTCCATGACTCTCGGTGGACATATTACGTATTGAGACAATGACTCCATGACTCTGGGTGGACATATTACATATTGAGACAATGACTCCATGACTCTGGTTGGACATATTACATATTGAGACAATGACTCCATGACTCTGGTTGGACATATTACATATTGAGACAATGACTCCATGACTCTGGGTGGGCATATTACTTATTGAGACAATGACTCCATGACTCTGGGTGGACATATTACATATTGAGACAATGACTCCATGACTCTGGTTGGACATATTACATATTGAGACAATGACTCCATGACTCTGGGTGGACATATTACATATTGAGACAATGACTCCATGACTCTGGGTGGACTATATTACATATTGAGACAATGACTCCATGACTCTGGGTGGACATATTACATATTGAGACAATGACTCCATGACTCTGGGTGGACATATTACATATTGAGACAATGACTCCATGACTCTGGGTGGACATATTACATATTGAGACAATGACTCCATGACTCTGGGTGGACATATTACATATTGAGACAATGACTCCATAACTCTGGTTGGACATATTACATATTGAGACAATGACTCCATGACTCTGGGTGGACATATTACATATTGAGACAATGGCTCCATGACTCTGGGTGGACATATTACATATTGAGACAATGACTCCATGACTCTGGGTGGACATATTACATATTGAGACAATGACTCCATGACTCTGGGTGGACATATTACATATTGAGACAATGACTCCATGACTCTGGGTGGACATATTACATATTGAGACAATGACTCCATGACTCTGGGTGGACATATTACATATTGAGACAATGACTCCATGACTCTGGGTGGACATATTACGTATTGAGACAATGACTCCATGACACTGGTTGGACATATTACATATTGAGACAATGACTCCATGACTCTGGGTGGACATATTACGTATTGAGACAATGACTCCATGACTCTGGTTGGACATATTACATATTGAGACAATGACTCCATGACTCTGGGTGGACATATTACGTCTCCACGCCTTCTATCACTGTTCTTTCTAAGCCTACTTAACATGTAATATGGCCAAATATGGCCAAAGTTTACTGTTCTTTCTAAGCCTAGTTAACATTTAATATGGCCAAAATATGGCCACAATTTTCTGTTCTTTCTAAGCCTATTTAACATTTAATATGGCCAAATATGGCCAAAATTTACTGTTCTTTCTAAGCCTAGTTAACATTTAATATGGCCAAAATAATTCAGATTCTGAGACATGATGCTGTTAATGTGCCAGATTTCTTCAGATCAATATTACGCTGACATAGATTGCCAGTTGGGGCTGGACATTTTTAAAGAGTAGTAAAGTCTTGCCTCATAATAGGCTGGCTGGAGGATAGACAACACACGCATGTTGTGATTTTAACAGACTAATTAAGTACATTTTATACTGGGATCAATATTATACCGGGATCAATATTATACTGGATCAATATTATACCAGGATCAATATTATACTGGGATCAATATTATACCAAGATCAATATTATACCAAGATCAATATTATACTGGGATCAATATTATACCAAGATCAATATTATACCAAGATCAATATTATACTATGATCAATATTATACCAGGATCAATATTATAATGGGATCAATATTATACCAGGATCAATATTATAATGGGATAAATATTATACCAGGATCAATATTAAAGTTAGTTGCATGTCCTTTACAGGGTGTAGCAGTCAACCCCAGCATTTTTTGGCTATTTGTGATTCCTGGACAACTTTACGTTCAGTAGTTTGCCATTGATTTCTGAACGACCGGCACCCATACCATTCTATTAAAAAAAAACACAGCTGTGTTTTGAATGAGGGTATGCGGGATAATGAACTGCTTCTGTAACCCCTTCACCACGGATCAATATTATACCAGGATCAATATTATACTGGGATCAATATTATATTGGGTTAGGATATACTGGGATAATTATACTGGGATCAGTATTATACTGGGATCAATATTACACAAAGATAAGTAATATGTACGTGTTTAATACAGAAATAATGTAAAAAGGTATTGTCCTACATTCTCAAGAAGCAGCCTTCAAATCTATACAAACAACCACAATGTCATCTCTCTAGCAGGTTCTGTAAGAAATAACACCCACAAAACATGGTGTTCCAATGTTGGTAGTAACACCAATATGTGAAAATTATTTCTGCCACTTCCCAAAGAAATAATACTACAAAACATGGTGTTTCAATGTCAGTAGAAATACTAATAAGGGAGAATCATTTCTTCCACTTCCCAAAGAAATAATACTGACTAAACATGGTCACTTGAAACACCATGAAAGTTTGGAGAGAACAATTATGGAGGGTTATATGCCCAGGAAGAGAGGAAGAGGAAGGCCAAAGAAAAGATGGGTGCAGGATGTGACGGATGATCTCCAGATGGGTGTATCGGAAACGGGACATCTTGCTTATGACCAAGAAGTTTTCTGGAAGGTTGTTATGGGAGCGAGGTTCTGCAAACAACATGCTATGGAATGAATGAATGAATGAATGAATGAATGAATGAATGAATGAATGAATGAATGAAACATGGTGTTTATTTCAAGGGTAGTAGTAATGCTAACATCTGAAAATGGCATTTCCCATAATGCTTTGCAGCAGAAATGAACTAAATAGAAATATTAAAACATGAACATGTAAGGAAAGGAACAAACATGAACTGAGACTAACATTCTGCTTAGTTTCTTGTTTGAAGTTACGTTTGGATCTTTGTCCTTCTTGGAAATAATAAACTTGAAATCAAATTCTCCTTTGTTTTCAATGGAGAAAGTTCTGGTCTTCCTGCTGCCCACAAGGATAGCACCAAAGTTCATGTCACTGGATGGAGCAATGCTGAATCTGAAGATAAACATATACTGATTATTCATCAATACAAAAACTTCTATCAGATAGCTATTAACGTGAACATCATCAAAATCTAGAACACTGCTAAATCTGGTTTCAAAGAAAAAGACAATTACAATATCATCATAACACAATCACCTTCATCCTCCTCCTACACAACATCCTTCTTCTTCTTCTCCTCCTCCTTTATCATCAATCTATTCTTCCTCCTCCTTTTATCTTCTTCTTCTTTAAAACAATTCTTTATCTCCTCCTCCACATTCTTCCTATTCTTCTTTTAATCATCACCACTAAACCTTGACCTTTCTCTACTTCCTCCTTATGTTGGTGCAAGCTCTTTCTTCTGCCTTCTACTTCATTCTTCTTTCTTCTATTTCATTCTTCTTCCTTCCTCCTCCTCCTTCTCCTCCTCCTCCTATTTCTCCTCCTCCTACTTCTTTTTCTTCTTCTCTTCTTCCTCTGTAATTCTTCTTCATCACCATCCTCCCTCCTTTAATCTCCTCAACATCAATATCGTCACCACCCTTTAATATGAAAGAACTTCATAAAATTGTATCCACGGGCTCCAAGATCACTTGGTTCATCATGATGTGGTTATCAGCGACACATAATGACAGGTTATCTAGTCTCAGGACTGGTGTGACATCTGTTTCACATGTCATGTCAGGTTATCTAGTCTCAGGACTGGTGTAACATCTGTTTCACATGTTATGTCAGGTTATCTAGCCTCAGGACTGGTGTGACATCTGTTTCACATGTCATGTCAGGTTATCTAGTCTCAGGACTGGTGTAACATCTGTTTCACATGTCATGTCAGGTTATCTAGTCTCAGGACTGGTGTAACATCTGTTTCACATGTCATGTCAGGTTATCTAGTCTCAGGACTGGTGTGACATCTGTTTCACATGTCATGTTAGGTTATCTAGTCTCAGGACTGGTGTAACATCTGTTTCACAAGTCATGTCAGGTTATCTAGTCTCAGGACTGGTGTGACATCTGTTTCACATGTCATGTCAGGTTATCTAGTCTCAGGACAGGTGTGACATCTGTTTCACATGTTATGTCAGGTTATCTATTCTCAGGACTGGTGTGACATCTGTTTCACATGTCATGTCAGGTTATCTAGTCTCAGGACTTGTGTGACATCTGTTTCACATGTCATGTCAGGTTATCTAGTCTCAGGACTGGTGTGACATCTGTTTCACATGTCATGTTAGTTTATCTAGTCTCAGGACTGGTGTAACATCTGTCATCTGTTTCACATGTCATGTCAGGTTATCTAGTCTCAGGACTGGTGTGACATCTGTTTCACATGTCATGTTAGGTTATCTAGTCTAAGGACTGGTGTGACATCTGTTTCACATGTCATGTCAGGTTATCTAGTTTCAGGACTGGTGTGACATCTGTTTCACATGTCATGTCAGGTTATCTAGTCTCAGGACTGGTGTGACATCTGTTTCACATGTCATGTCAGGTTATCTAGTCTCAGGACTGGTGTGACATCTGTTTCACATGTCATGTCAGGTTATCTAGTCTCAGGACTGGTGTGACATCTGTTTCACATGTCATGTTAGGTTATCTAGTCTCAGGACTGGTGTGACATCTGTTTCACATGTCATGTCAGGTTATCTAGTCTCAGGACTAGTGTGACATCTGTTTCACATGTCATGTTAGGTTATCTAGTCTCAACACAGGTTAACATCTGTTTCACATGTCATGTCAGGTTATCTAGTCTCAGGACTGGTGTGACATCTGTTTCACATGTCATGTTAGGTTATCTAGTCTCAGGACTGGTGTAACATCTGTTTCACATGTTATGTCAGGTTATCTAGTCTCAGGACTGGTGTGACATCTGTTTCACATGTCATGTCAGGTTATCTAGTCTCAGGACTAGTGTGACATCTATTTCACATGTCATGTTAGGTTATCTAGTCTCAGGACTGGTGTGACATCTGTTTCACATGTCATGTCAGGTTATCTAGTCTCAGGACTGGTGTGACATCTGTTTCACATGTCATGTTAGGTTATCTAGTCTCAAGACAGGTTAACATCTGTTTCACATGTCATGTCAGGTTATCTAGTCTCAGGACTGGTGTGACATCTGTTTCACATGTCATGTTAGGTTATCTAGTCTCAGGACTGGTGTAACATCTGTTTCACATGTCATGTCAGGTTATCTAGTCTCAGGACTGGTGTGACATCTGTTTCACATGTCATGTTAGGTTATCTAGTCTCAAGACAGGTTAACATCTGTTTCACATGTCATGTCAGGTTATCTAGTCTCAGGACTGGTGTAACATCTGTTTCACATGTCATGCCACCATCAAGCGTCGTCATTGTCCATAATCCTATTCTTGGAAATTTAACTCTTTCAATCCCTGATAATTATTTTATTAACCCACTCTCCTCTAGCTATGAATTCAACCCTTGAGTCAGTATGTTGTTACTACACCCCTGTCTGCCTTCGTCTTATGCCTTTTATCCCTTTTAGGAGCCTAAGCCCTCAATTAACTCCCACTAAGCCATTCTATCTTCTCCTATCTTATACAATTATCTCTGTGGTGAAGGGGTTACGGACACAATTTGTAATCCCACATATCGTAATCAAAACACAGCTGTAGACGGTGTGGCAGCAGATCACCTTGCATTAGTTTTCATAAAATGGTATGAGTGCAAGTCGTTCAGAAAGCAATGGAAAACTACTGAATGTAAACTTGCCCAGGAGTCACAAACAGCCAAAAAATGCTGGAGTTGACTGCCACGTCCTGTAAAGGATTTGCAACCAACTTTCACTTTTAACAGTTCTCTCCATGTCCTCACCTAAATTATTCATCTTTGTCTATGTTTGTAAGTCCTCAGTAAAAGATACAACTTTCTAGTGTGTTCCGGTGCCCTTGAGGGAAGCAAAGACTAGTAGCAAAGTAGCTTACAATGCTTGTCATAAGAGGTTAAGAAGGGTTGACTTTGGGGATGAGTACGTATATAATTAATAACATCAAGCCAAATCTGGATGAAGCAACATGACAACCCAGCTAGACTCAAGTCACTACTTATATGTGACTTTTTAGCAAAGCATGAGATGACTATTGTCCAACAGCTGCATATTCTCTGGATCTGGCCCTTGCAGATTTATTCTCATTCCCAAATTTTAAATTCACCCTTAAAGGTCGCCGTTTGCAGATCACAGAACAGATCATAGAAAATTCACTAAGAGATATGTATGATATCCTCATCAGGACCAACTCATTGCAAAAAGAAATAAAATGCTACTAAGCTGAGAGTCCCATAAGACTCAACTGAATTCAATAAGCACAAACCGAAACATATAACCAGTCCTGATTAGGACTAACTAGAAAGAGAGCCAAAAAAAAAGGAAAGATAATAAAAATATGCAAACAAATGGCCCTCAGTTATAACTGACACTGTTGAAGCAGGTTGAACGAGTTCAAATTTTTATTTTCTTTTTTAAATACTGAGCCGAGCCGAACAATGTGATTGTGTGTGTGTGTGTTTATGTGGGTGGGCGTGCATGTGTGTGTGTGTGTATACACTATATATGCATGTGTGTGTGTGTGTGTGTGCGTGCCGTGCGTGTGTGTTTACACTATATATGCATGTGTCAAATTTTTCAGAGACTCCTGTGGGTCGTTGCTAGAGCTATGGAGTTCATGCTTTGTGCGACACTTTCTGCACTGCGGAAAGAGACCAAGCCATATGGGATAAAACCTGGTGCAATGAAGTCAACCCTGTCAACTTTTAAGCACTTTTTTATGCATGTGTGTGTGTATGTATACACATATATTTAATGTGACAGGCAAATACTGAAGGTGCAATGTTTCCACTCACTTGCTGAAGACCACTTTTACAGACACTCGGACAGGGATACTGGCAATTGTCTCCCCTTTCTCTCCAAGGGTTGGTTCTATCACCTGGCATTTGAGAATGGGCATGTCCTTGATCGCAATTTCACGGGAGGATTTGAAGATTACCTGAACCTGTTTGTCAAATAAATTATCTGATTACCTGCCATTAGAACATGTAGGCGATTTTTACATCTAAAATCTCTAAGTCAGGACACATTTAAAATGACTTACTTTACTTCAAAGCCAGTACTGTCGTAGCAATATACCTCCTTGCCCTCTATACAATTTGCTGTCATTCCTATACTTCAACCATTTTTCTTTCAAGCAGTGTTTGCTTGCTGTTATAGCTCATTATCTATGTCAACATTGCCACTGTGATCATCATCAACCTACTCTTCCTGCTTCATCTTCCTTTTCTTCTTCTCTTTCTTCCCCATCTCCTGCTTCCTCCTCTTCTGCTTCCTACTCTCCTTCTTCCTTCTCTTCCTCTTCCTTTTCCATGTTTTTTCCTGCCTTTTAACCTGCCTCTTCTCCTGACTCTCCTTGCCTCTGCCGTTTCTGCTTCTTCTTTTTCTTCTTCATCTTCTTCTGCTTCCTCATCTTCATCTGCTTCCTCATTTTCTCCTTCTTATTCCTCAATCATGCACAGACCACCATGTTAATTATTCCAATAAAAGCAGTAGTTAGTTTCAGTTTCATGACATTATTCCTCTACACTGCCGCCAGTGATCATCGTGTTCAAGAAATTGGGTTGCCATTTGCGCATTCCAGTATATTCTGTGAGAATTCCAGACAGAGTTGCTTATGTTCCATTGTTCTTTGTCACAAATTTTTCAGACACTCTCTGCATGACCAAATCATCCCTCATTATAGCAAGTACAGAATTATTGCTTATCCCAAACTCATCCTCAAGTTCTCGGATGGTGACGTGATGGTTCTGCATGACCAAAGTCTGCATTTGGTCAATGATCTCATCTTCTCAGCTTCTTGAGGGTGATTCAGAACATGGTCCACTTTCCACTGATGTGTGTGATCTTGGAAGTGATTGTATCACTGACTGATTCACATGATGCTTATAACATCATCACTGACAGTCTATAATCTCCCAAATAATTTCCATTTGGGTATCACCAAGCTTTCTGCAAAATTTTATGCACAAGGGCCATGCAAGTTATTATGAGGCAAATGAAAATTTAATAGGTGTTCACCACACAACACCCCACCCCACACCTACTCACTTACTTGATCGTTCCCTTACTCGCTACTCACCTACCCACTCCACCCACTCCACTCACTCACTCACTCACTCACTCACTCACTCACTCACTCTCACTCACTCACAGGTTGACGGTCAGCAACTTTTGCACTTTTGTGGGCAGGAAAACATTCACACATACATATGATCGTCCTCTACACATTCCGCCAGAGAACACATCCCATGCTTCATTCATTGCCACAGGAAAAAGAATAAAATTTGATACTTTTTCAACAGACTTGCATTTCTAACTTATTGTAATGTTTTTCTTTTTGGCTACCACATGTGCCAATCTTTTCTGGTTTTGTTTCTTCCAAAATTCAGAATATGCTATTACAGTTACTTGCCTGGTTAAAAAAGATGCAATCTAGGGATAATTATGTGATGTTTTAAAAACAAAATTAACAATTTATAAATGATGTTAATATTATTATCTTTAAAACAAACTAAATTTAGTATGCACTTGTAGTTTAACTGTTAAGATAAATTAACAAAGTGCATGGTTAACCAGAAAGCACATAATCAATGAAATAAGTTATATGTTTTTAAACAACAAATAAACAAACTAAAATTCTAATTTACATGTAAGCCAAACAGGCAAATTCTAACCTGTGTAGGTTTGTCCACAGGGCTTAGTTTGCCACTTTTTGGAACAACGGAGAACAGTGATGCAATATCTGTCTTCTTTTGGTTGACATTCTCCAGAACAAAGCTGGCACGAAAGATAGAAATGATAATTTTACATTGTCTTTTGGTAAAGTTCAGATTTGTATCTATATTTTCTGAATTTTTAAAGTCTTTTAAAAAATGTTAATTGCAAAATATGAGGTAGTCCTTCCAGAAACAGATTAAAACCATAAATTGATTAGAGAAGTTAAAAGCAGACGGTAAAAATTTGTTCGGCAACATTATGAAGAGTAATAAATTTAAAAAGCTTAGTCACGGCTGCCAAATTTGGAGATAAAATAAAATGAGCAAGTAAAAGAGATAAATACTGAATGGCCTGGCCAAGTGGCATAATTGGGACAAGAATACAGACCTCAAGATGAAACTGGTGACCATGATCACGCATTTTACCGACATAGTATGAGCATGATGATGATGATGATGATGATGATGATGATGTGTTATAAACAATAGGGAAGAAAGTAAACACTGTTATCTTACTTTAGACCTAATCTCAGACGTACACATGTTCCATGTGAACACTGGTTATGAATATAAGGACTGGCTTATCACATATTGACTAACTCTGTAGTATTGTGACAGATCTATAAAGATCACAGACCTGATCTGATACATTCTTTCTTGAGGAAGAAATTTTGAAATATGAAAACCAGACAGTAGTAATCAAAAGCATCAAATCACAAAACTAACGTTCTCTAAAGAGAACTGGAGAAATACAACCATGTTTCCCCGGGAAAGTTAACCTGGTCAACAAATGCCCGCAGAAGTCGGATGTGTCGGCCTAACGGCGCAAGAACGCAGCTCTGCTATAAACAGGCACAATGCAATCACGTCCACACAAAAAAAACTCCAGATGAACGCAGCAGAAGAAGAAGAAGGCAACCATGTTTCATAACAGAAGAATGGAAAATCCCAACAACAATCAGCATGATAGAGGACAGGAAACAGTGTGTAGCAAATGCACCTCTGTGGAACAAGCATCCTCTAGGATACACAGACACCTCTGAGTTGTCCTTTGCTTTTAGCTCGAGTACCACAGAGCAGGGTACTCTCTTATCCTAGAAGCTTAAAAGGTTGCTAGAGCTTGTGGACATAGTCTATAGCCATGTAGATGTGGGAAGCAATAGAACTGTCACATTATTTATCCCAAGATCTTTGTTGTGTCATGTTTAAGGCACTACAGTAATGACTGAACTACTGTATAACAGCAGATACTACCTACTTTCTTTTATAGCTGAATGTTGGGCGGCACTCACTAAATCTGACATCCCACATTGGGCCAACAGCTTTGGGCAGAGGAACACATTTGGAGGGTACAAGCCTGACTCTAGTGCAAGGAAACCTAATGACTAAATGTCATGGCAGCTCCGACAGGCGGACAGTTAGAGCATTACTTTGCTTATCTAGCAGCTAGTACAAGGAAACCTAATGACTAAATGTCATGGCAGCTCCGACAGGTGGACAGTTAGAGCATTATTTTGCTTATCTAGCAGCTAGTGCAAGGAAACCTAATGACTAAATGTCATGGCAGCTCTGACAGGCGGACAGTTAGAACATTACTTTGCTTATCTAGCAGCTAGTACAAGGAAACCTAATGACTAAATGTCATGGCAGCTCCGACAGGTGGACAGTTAGAGCATTACTTTGCTTATCTAGCAGCTAGTACAAGGAAACCTAATGACTAAATGTCATGGCAGATCCGACAGGTGGACAGTTAGAGCATTACTTTGCTTATCTAGCAGCTAGTACAAGGAAACCTAATGACTAAATGTCATGGCAGCTCCGACAGGTGGACAGTTAGAGCATTACTTTGCTTATCTAGCAGCTAGTACAAGGAAACCTAATGACTAAATGTCATGGCAGCTCCGACAGGTGGACAGTTAGAGCATTACTTTGCTTATCTAGCAGCTAGTGCAAGGAAACCTAATGACTAAATGTCATGGCAGCTCCGACAGGTGGACAGTTAGAGCATTACTTTGCTTATCTAGCAGCTAGTACAAGGAAACCTAATGACTAAATGTCATGGCAGCTCCGACAGGTGGACAGTTAGAACATTACTTTGCTTATCTAGCAGCTAGTACAAGGAAACCTAATGACTAAATGTCATGGCAGCTCCGACAGGCGGACAGTTAGAGCATTACTTTGCTTATCTAGCAGCTAGTACAAGGAAACCTAATGACTAAATGTCATGGCAGCTCCGACAGGTGGACAGTTAGAGCATTACTTTGCTTATCTAGCAGCTAGTGCAAGGAAACCTAATGACTAAATGTCATGGCAGCTCCGACAGGTGGACAGTTAGAGCATTACTTTGCTTATCTAGCAGCTAGTACAAGGAAACCTAATGACTAAATGTCATGGCAGCTCCGACAGGTGGACAGTTAGAGCATTACTTTGCTTATCTAGCAGCTAGTGCAAGGAAACCTAATGACTAAATGTCATGGCAGCTCCGACAGGTGGACAGTTAGAGCATTACTTTGGTTATCTAGCAGCTAGTGCAAGGAAACCTAATGACTAAATGTCATGGCAGCTCCGACAGGCGGACAGTTAGAGCATTACTTTGCTTATCTAGCAGCTAGTGCAAGGAAACCTAATGACTAAATGTCATGGCAGCTCCGACAGGCGGACAGTTAGAGCATTACTTTGGTTATCTAGCAGCTAGTGCAAGGAAACCTAATGACTAAATGTCATGGCAGCTCCGACAGGCGGACAGTTAGAGCATTACTTTGCTTATCTAGCAGCTAGTACAAGGAAACCTAATGACTAAATGTCATGGCAGCTCCGACAGGCGGACAGTTAGAGCATTACTTTGCTTATCTAGCAGCTAGTACAAGGAAACCTAATGACTAAATGTCATGGCAGCTCCGACAGGTGGACAGTTAGAGCATTATTTTGCTTATCTAGCAGCTAGTACAAGGAAACCTAATGACTAAATGTCATGGCAGCTCCGACAGGTGGACAGTTAGAGCATTACTTTGCTTATCTAGCAGCTAGTACAAGGAAACCTAATGACTAAATGTCATGGCAGCTCCGACAGGCGGACAGTTAGAGCATTACTTTGCTTATCTAGCAGCTAGTGCAAGGAAACCTAATGACTAAATGTCATGGCAGCTCCGACAGGCGGACAGTTAGAGCATTACTTTGCTTATCTAGCAGCTAGTACAAGGAAACCTAATGACTAAATGTCATGGCAGCTCCGACAGGTGGACAGTTAGAGCATTACTTTGCTTATCTAGCAGCTAGTACAAGGAAACCTAATGACTAAATGTCATGGCAGCTCCGACAGGTGGACAGTTAGAGCATTACTTTGCTTATCTAGCAGCTAGTACAAGGAAACCTAATGACTAAATGTCATGGCAGCTCCGACAGGCGGACAGTTAGAGCATTACTTTGCTTATCTAGCAGCTAGTACAAGGAAACCTAATGACTAAATGTCATGGCAGCTCCGACAGGTGGACAGTTAGAGCATTACTTTGCTTATCTAGCAGCTAGTGCAAGGAAACCTAATGACTAAATGTCATGGCAGCTCCGACAGGCGGACAGTTAGAGCATTACTTTGCTTATCTGGCAGCTAGTGCAGCTTGACTTATTCCAGACATATTGGTTTTATCTTTCCTCTGGAGTAAACTTGGCAGGCTAAGAGAGGGATCACATTACGTGGACAACACATGGCCTCTAAATTAAGCCCAGGCTGTGTGATATGGAGAAGCATAACTCCATTTACAAACTAACATCTGTCAAGACAGCAATTTGCCAATCAGCCAATCCCCCACACTACCATCTTAGTCAATCAAGAAAACTCAAGAGGTACAAGCATAAACCCAGTTCTCAAACAGCCAAACACATTTCAAACAAAGGATGAAATCAGAGAAGATGGCCAAACCTCCCATGAAAGACTTACTTGAAGGCAATCTCATATCTTCCCTTATTTTTTAGGGTGCAGAACTGCTTGGCATCTTCGTTGACCTTGATGATACCAAAGTCAAGACCACCATCAATTCCTGTAAGTCAGAGTTGATGCATGAAGGTCACAGTCAATATACCAGTGTATTTATAATTGAGATGAATGCTTCATAATATTATATAGATTATTATTATTATTATTATTATGAATTACTACTACTATTATTATACTAATAAATTATTATTAACTAATTAATTGAGTTGATGCATGAAAGCTACATTCAATATACCAATGCATTTATAAATGAGGTGAATGCTTCATAATATTATATGGATGATGATGATGATTATTATTATTATAAATTTTATTATTTTTATTCTAATAAATTATTATTACTAATTGATTGTATATATATATGAATATATAAATGAGATGAATGCTTTGTTATATTACATGAATTATTATTATTATTATAAATTACTATTATTATTATTCTAATAAATTATTATTACTACTTTTACTAAATAATTGAGTTTTCCCATTTATTTGGATGTTAAATTGTCAAATAAACACATCAACATATAAACTGTACTGTAAAAAAAAGCAATTTAGAAAAGATTGCAAAAGCAGCATCAGTCAACAAGTAAAAACCAGAAAAGGTAAGCATGGCCGAATGGATAAGAGTGCTTGGTCTGAAACTTCCGGTGTGTTGATGCCGAGATAGCAAGTTCAACCCTTACACCGGTCAGTTGGACTAAAATGTTGATTTCTCATCATTGACTTGAAGATGTAAAATACAAGTTCCTCTGAAATTGGAGTGGGTTTCCCTATGGTGAGGGGCACTAATAAAAGGGAAAGCTAATCCACCCCCCAAAAAATCAATGCGCTACAAATAGTAGCACCTGTATGGACTACGTGAGCGAGCACCCCAAAATAAAAACATAAAACAAAAACACCAGAAATAAATATGAACGTTTTTGATGCAGAAAGAAGAGAAATTAATGCAAAATCAAAATCTATTTCTGATCATATAAACCTTTGGAGCCTGCCAAACTAAACGTCGGAGGAATCGGTTGAGCTATTGACAAGCGTCTTGCCTTTGATTTCTTGTCATCAGACGGAGCAGGGACTAAGACAGAAGTTTTGTCCCCTTTCTTTATTGGTTTCACTTCTGAACATTTTTAATGAAAATAATTACTTCTATGTTAGAACATTTCTGCTTTATCTTGATCATATTCGTATGTTTACAGTAGCTGCACACATGTCAGCAGCAGTATAATAAGAAATGTAACATTTACACCAGGTTAACACACAAGTAGCTGGCTCTGTGGTGAATGGGTTATAGACGCAGTTGGTAATCCTGCATACCACACTGCAGGTTATTTGGCAGCAGAACCGCCATGTGTTAGTTTTTTATAAAATGGTATGAGTGCCATTGTTCAGAAAGCAATGGCAAGCTACTGAACATAAACTTGCCAAGATACCACAAACAGGCTAAAAATGATGGGGTTGACTGCAACATCCTGTAAAGGATATGCAACTTACTTAACACACAAGTACACCAGTACAACATCACATAATATTTACAGCAGATGTACACATGAGTACAACAATATAACAAGAGAAGTAATATTTACAACACGTTTACACACAAGTACAGTGGTACAATAATACATAACATTTACATAAATGGGAGGGGGGAGGGGGCTGAGTGGTCTCGAGGTATGGTGTTCACCTCGAGTGCTGGAGGTCCCTGATTCAAGCCCGGTGAGGGCCGGGATTTTTTCACGTGGACTTCTAGTAATAATATTTCCCCTGGTCTCTGGGTAGTGAGATCGAACGCCTGTGTGTATTATTGCGCACGTAAAACATCCCTTGGCAGTTGGAAATAAAAAAAGAGTAGCATAAAAAGCGCTGCCTGGGCAAAATTTTGAGTAAAAAATCTACCCAAAGTATTTCAGGATCCTTGCCGGTGCTACAGAGTTCATGCACTGAGCTGAGTTTCTCTGGACTCAGGCTTGAGTTAGGAGTAGAACGGAGTACTTATGGGTTACACCCATGTACCGTGATGTTGATCCGTCGACTAAACTAAACTAAATTAAACTACATAATGTTTACACACAGAAACAACAGCAAAACACATACTATTCATAAGAGGTTTACACATAGGTACAACAGTACAAAAATCACACAACATTTACAATAGTTTTACACCTAGGTACAAGATAACACAACATTTACAATAGTTTCACATCTAAGCACTACATCACACAACATTTACAATAGTCTTACACAGAATAACTTTTTACAGAATTTTACACATGATATGGTCCAATATATCACACACAGTTCACACATGATCTATGCAAGATTGCACACATGATGCAATCAGTTTCACAAAAGAGTTCGCAGAAAATACAAACACATTTCACACGTGATACATGCTCAGTTTCAAGAGTTCACATACAATACTTGCAAGATTTAATACAAGACACATGTGAGATCTTCCATAACTGCAAGATGTTATATGCATACAATGTTGCATGTGATTTCACATATCACACGCATATTTCACAAATAATACACACAAGATTTTGTGCATAATATATACAAGATTTCACACAATAGTAACATGCAATATACACAAGATTTCACACATGATGCAAGACTACATGTGACATGCATGACATCTGAAAGTGTGAAACTTAGATAGCATTAAGTGTGCATGAAAGAAATATAACAATTATATTCTAGGTGGAATTCATTTGGACCATAAATCTGTGGAGTATATCATAAACATTTTCAACACAAATATTTTTATGTATCATATCTTTCTGTATTTCAGAAAATTAAGAATATCTTATGCGATAAGTCAATGTCATTGAATGTAAGAAAGAGATTGCTGAAGTGCTATATAGAACCTGTTTTGCTGTATGGCTGTGAATCTTGGAATGTAAGTGAACAAATTAGGAAGAGATTAGAAGCAACAGAGATGTGGTTCCTAAGACAAATTCCTTGGACTGCCAAAGTAACTAACGACTGCCTGAAAGAGGCTAATGAAATTATAACATTATATACAACAATAAGAAAGAGGCAAACAGCTTTTTTGGTCATGTGATGAGAAGGGAAGCATTGGAGAATATCATGACAACTGGAAAGATAGAAGGGAAAAGAGGCAGAGGCAGACCAAGAGAAATGATGCTGGATGGATTGAGATGGTGGCATGGAGGAATATCAACAGCGGAGTTGATCAAGAAAACCAAAGACAGAGATCTGTGGAGAGTCATGAATGCCAACGTCAGCCGGCACGGCACTTAATGATGACCATATCTTTGTCAATGATGGTGTGAACAGTAAAAGAGAGGTCCTTGGAGCTAATACAGCCAATTCTGGTATGTGGAAGAGAGTCATGGACAATCAGCAGATTAGTGAGAATTACATACAGACTGCAGAGATGTGTTTCTGTAGAAGAAAGTTGAGATATAGTTCTATAGAAGAAAGCTGAGATGTGGTTCTATAGAAGAAAGCTGAGATGTAGTTCTATAGAATTACAGCAGATGTACACAGCAGAGATATAGTTCTATAGAAGAATGCAGAGATGTGGTTCTAAATGCAGAAATGTGATTCTATAGAAGAATGCTGAGATACGGTTTTTTAGAAGTATGCTGGGAACACAGCAGACAGACCAAAAGAGTAATAAAGATGATTTGATAAAAAACACGTAAAAAACGTAAATATTTGTTTGATGCAAGACAGAAAGCAGTGGACATAACAAAAAACACCTTATGGCATGGACTATAAAAAGAAGTAAAATCTTCATCATGGCAAGAACAGTTCCACCTTCTGATGGAAACTGAGCCCCTATAAATTTTTTCAAAGTGCAATGATGCCAGTCAATGTCTAACAAAATTATTAGAAACATGAATGCTTTTCAAATTTGTTCAAAGAAAGGAAGGAGCATTTGATTTCCCTGTAACAGATTTCCATCATATGAAGTTGTAACTGCTAGACTACATAACATCTCTGCTCCAAATGCATAAAAACATTCACACAAAGAAAAAAATGAAGCAAATATTCCTTGCTCCATATTTTCATGCAGCAATGAGAATTTTATCATATATATATATATATATATATATATATATATATATATATATATATATATATATATATATATATATATATATATATATATATACACAAACACATATATACACACACACATACACACACGCACACACACACATAAATAATATATAAGTTTAATCATTCCTGAACATTCATGTGATTTGTGACTGGTAATATACATGTGTACCAATCAGTGATCGTTACTGTGATAAATTTTGGTCTGGTAATCTCACCAGAGAAGATTTCAGTTTTGCTACTGCACGGCCCAGTATAGCTGGCCAGCTTTTCAGCCATGGATGAGTCAAGTTTAGAAGGCAATGTGTCAGGAAGGCCTGTTAAATTTTATAATTGATGAACACTGATCTTTTCCCCATCCAATATAAAGGGACTTTTGTGTGTAGAAAATGGTTAGTATGTTAATAAAATAATCATTATTTAGTAGAGGCGACATAATGTAGTTATCAACATACAATTTAAATATGATTAACAAGAAGAAAGTTGAGAAAAGAACATTTATACAACATAAGTTTAAACAAAATAATAAGTAATATTTTGCTTTCCCAAGTGATTTTAAGTATAGATGATTCAGAATATAGCATCTATTTTTAAAATGTTGGTTGTATAATTCATCTCATATGTACACAATGTCTTCTAAAAGACCTCATGCACTCCGATACTCAAGTCCAGCTTACTGTGTTTACATAAGCCTGTGATTTAGTGCAAGCTGGCATGTTTGAAACATCCATTGTTATCTACATGTCATCAGCAAATATAGAAAAGATAAACTGTAATATTTTGTGTGGAGTGATGAGATACGGCAGATTGTGGAGCCAGAGGACAGGAAACATTGTGGAGATGGAGGACAGGAACAATTGTGGAGACAAACAGAAAAAATTGTGGAGATGAACGGAAAAGATTGTGGAGACAAAGAACAGAAAAGATTGTGGAGACAAAGTACAGAAAAGATTGTGGATATAGAGGACAGAAATGATTGTGGAGACAAAGGACAGGAAAGACTGTGGAGATGAACAGAGAAGATTGTGGAGACGAACAGAAAAGATTGTGGAGACAAAGAACAGAAAAGATTGTAGAGACAAAGAACAGAAAAGATTGTGGAGACAAAGAACAGAAAAGATTGTGGATATAGAGGACAGAAATGCTTGTGGAGACAAAGAACAGAAAATATTGTGCATATAGAGGACAAGAAAGATTGTGGATATTGAGAACAGAAAATATTGTGGATATGGACAAGAAAGATTGTGGAGACAAAGAATGGGAAATAATGTGGTTATTGAGAATAGGAAAGATTGTGAAGATAGAGAACAGGAAAGATTGTAGAGGTAGTGGACATGAAAGAATGTGAAGGTTTAGGACAGAAAAGATTGTGAAGATGACAGAGTACACATGCATAACAGATCAAAAGACTGACACAATATATGACTGATTGTGAAACAGAACACATCAGGATAGATTGAATAATTGTGAAACAGATCACATCAGGATAGATTGTTGGGGAACACATGCACATACACATATACACATTATGCATGTTCAAACAT
The DNA here is from genome assembly GCA_014155875.1 of Cepaea nemoralis. NCBI lineage: Eukaryota > Metazoa > Mollusca > Gastropoda > Stylommatophora > Helicidae > Cepaea > Cepaea nemoralis. The sequence continues at coordinate 14,217 of JACEFZ010005527.1, read as the reverse complement.
ACATTAAATATTGTGAAGAAAGCCAAAATGCACAAGACAGAAAGACAGTATACACAAGACAGATTTTACAGGAAGACAGGACACAAAGAGATTGTAGAGGAAGACAGGACACAAAGAGATTGTAGAGGAAGACAGGACACAAAGAGATTGTAGAGGAAGACAGGACACAAACAGATTGTAGAAAAAGAGGATACACAGAACAGATTGTAGAACAAAACAAGATACATGCGACAGATCATAAAGGCAGGCAAGGAATACACACTCAAGACAAGAAGAGAAAATAAACACAGAATATATAGAGATAAGACAGAAGAGACACATGATAGATTGAGACAATTTGGAAAATACAAGTTACAGGACAGATTTGCAATATAAAAGACACAGAACATATTGGGAGGAAATGCTGATATAGGACAGGTTGGGAGATAGGAGACACAACGGTCATAGAGACACATAAGAGACTCACAGGTCAGTCTGGATAGAAGACACAGGACATATTGGGAGATACAAGACATGCAGGCCAGATTGGGATATAGATAAGAAGATACACACAGGACATATTGTGGAGATAGACAATGTACATACAGGACATATTGTGGAGACAGAAAACACACTCACAACACAACCAAGTACAACCAAGATTTCTTTTATTGGAAGCAGGAAGAAAGACAAACAAAAACAATAACAATGGATCTATTGCAATTGCTTGATTCACGAGGAATGCAACATTTAAATGACAATGATGATGATGTTAATGATGTGAAATTACATGTGTCCTTAGTGACTCAATGAGCATGCTCAGGAGGATAGAGATGGGGATGGTCTGAAGAGAGTGGCTGCTGTCTCTGGAGAGCGGTATTGGCTGGTAAAGATTAGTTTCATCTTCGTGCCAAAGCATGTGGGTGTACAAGGGAATGAGCGGGCTGACAGGCTTGCAGGTAGGGCTACTGTGGAGGGTGGATGAGCCATGGACCAGGCTGATATTCTGAATGCTCTACGAAAAGTAACTCGTTTGCGAGAACCAAGCGATGACTGGGAATCTACAACCATGGTCAGGCTATGTCTTCTGTACGAGGGGTTGGTCATGTCTGTTTTGGAGTATGCAATGGCAATCCTGACTCTCAGCCATAAGCAGATAGAAAGGATGGAAAGGATACAGAATGAAGCTATGCGCATTATTCTTGGATGTACAAGAGATACAGCATGCAGGGCGATGCACTACCTTCTTGATTTTCCAACCAATGAAGAGAGAATGCAAGTTTGCAGGGCACGCGCCTACCTCAGAATTAACGCAAACACACAGCATCCACTGCATAGTGAAATTAGGAAGGTGAAGGGCAGCAGGTTAAAAAGAGGACGGTCGTGGATGGGTCAAGCCGAAGACATTCTTCAACAGGTGTGTTCACTTGAGGACTTAGAACCTGGCGAGGAGTGGGTGCAAGTGCCAACAGACTTCTGCACATCCTTTTCAGTTTGCATCCAACTAGATAGAAAATGCAGACAAGAAAATCCGGCTGCTGTGGAGGCTGAAGTACAAGCGTTGATTTTCGAGAATTCGCTGGACAGTGACGCGGTCATCTACACAGATGGGTCGGTCGTCCGACATGTGAGAAGCTCATGGGCCTTTACAGCTCAGGCCGGAGGGAGGATTGTGAAGGAGGACTCTGGTGCTTTCACTGAAACCACAAGTAGCCTGACCATGGAAGTCATGGCAGTAAGTAAAGCAATAACATGGCTCAAGACACAGACATTCACTAGGGCTTGTTTCCTTAGCGACTCAATGAACATGATCAAGAGGATAGAGGAGGGGTCGATCTGAAGAGAATGGTTGCTGCCTCTGGAGCGGTCTCGGCTGGCAAAGATTAGTTTCATCTTCGTGCCAGGGCATGCGGGAGTACAAGGAAATGAGCGGGCTGACAAGCTCGCAGGTGAGGCTACTGTGGAGGGCGGACGCGCCATGGACCAGGCTGACATTCTGAATGCTCTACGAGAAGTGAGACTTTTGCAAGAACCAAGTGATGACTGTGAATCTACAACAATGGCCAGACTGCGAGAGCAGCAAATTAAAAGAGGGGTGGCCAAACAAGAACACTACGCAGGAAGCCAAAGAAGATTGATAAACCAACACAGAACTGGCGTCGTTAGCCGCTACACGCTGCGGGATTTGCTGAGGAGGGGATCCGAGCACTTATGGACTGAATGGTCCGATGTGCAACGAGGATGATCTGTCGACTAACTAACTATGGTCAGGCTGCGAGAACAGCAAGTTAAAAGAGGTGTGGCCAAACAAGAACACTATGCAGGAAGCCAAAGAAGAGCAATAAACCAACCCAGAACTGGTGTCGTGAGCCCTACATGCTGAGGAGGGGATTCGAGCACTTATGGACTGAATGGTTCGATGTGCAATGAGGATGATCTGTCGACTAACTATCTAACTAACTAACTAATATGACACATGTCATGGACTTGCCTTTGGGAAAGCTCATGTCCAAGGCCACATCGTAGGCTTCTGCAGTGATTTGAATAGGTTCTGTATGCACAACTCCCAGAATGTTGTCAGCATCAGAAATCTGCAAAATCGTAGAGAGGTGCAAGGCATGTGAGATGTCAATGTACGGTTTTGCTGATGACATATAGTGACATAACAATACTCAATAACATTATCATTCAGTGTGAGGTTTTTAGTCAAATTTATCATAACAGATTTCTTACAAAATACAAATGTACTACCATTTTGTTACTGGCACCTTGCCGTCTTGACAGATGATAGTTTGTTATATTGTGCTTCAAAACAAGGCATAACAACTTATTATACCTCTCTGTCGCACAAAGCTTGGGCTGAATTGTAGAAAGCATGTGTTGCCCATGCAGCATGATCACTCTCTTGGCCTGTCTAGTTTACTCCAGAGGAGAGGTAGCACCAACACGTCGGGAAAAAGACTAGCCGCAGAAGCTGCTGGATCAACAAGCAATGCTCTAACTGTCTGCATGTCGGAGCTTCCATCCTAGACCAGTTGCCAACCAAGGCTCAGAGCCTGGTCTGCCCTGCCATGACATTTAGCCTTTAGGTTGCATTTCCTCAACTTAGGGTAACGCTTGCACCCTGCCAATTATGTTTTTCCATCAGAAGCCATTGGCACAATGTAGGGTGTCGGGTTTGGTGAGTGCCGCCCAACATTCGGTACTAACAGAAAACAGGTAATACCATTTTGTAGGATAAAACATAACAATACACTAAGATAAGATGATACAGTGTGGCATTTAAAGTCAAAGTTATCATGACAGATTTATCACAAGATGCACATGTATTGCTAGTACGTAGATTACAACATAACAATACACTGAGATAAGATGCTACTGTGTGGTGTTTCAAGTCAAAGTTATCATGACAGATTTATCACAAGATGCACATGTATTGCTAGTACGTAGATTACAACATAACAATACACTGGGATAAGATGCTACAGTGTAGTGTTTCAAGTCAAAGTTATCATGACAGATTTATCACAAGATGCACATGTATTGCTAGTATGTAGATTACAACATAACAATACACTGAGATAAGATGATACAGTATGGCGTTTCAAGTCAAAGTTATCATGACAGATTTATCACACAAAAAACAAATGTATTGCTATTAAATAGACTACAACATAACAATACACTAAGATAAGATGCTACAGTGTGGTGTATCAAATCAAAGTTATCATGACAGATTTATCACAAGAAACAAACATAAACCTTACCAACATGCAGATTACAATTTAATGCTTTTGAAACTTGTTACCCTAGACCTTGCAAAGCCCTGTACCAGAGCTCCCAAAGAGGAAAGTTTAATTTTGTGCTATCTAACTCCCTCTAGTTATCGTCTCAATCATATGTATTTCTTCTAATAAATAATCCTAATCTTCATCATCAATCTTTCCCAATACTTCAAATACTTGTCAACTTAAAAAATTTAGCTTCAACATTAAATTGGTTGATCCACGACTCTGGTGATCGAGTGAGATGGCAGAACATGACAGCCCACGCTGCACATGATGGATGGATGGATGGATGAAATCGGTACCACTGTATGAATCAGAAATGTAGAGAACAACCAAACCATGTACTAATAAACTACAAACATTCATTAATTGTTGCCTGAGGAAAGTTTACAGACTAAAATGGTAATACAGAATCACCAATGTAGAGTTCATGGAGATAATTAAACAAATACCAGTGAATCAAAAAATGTGGAAAAGACAATGGCACTATATAGAACCCACACTGAGAAACAAATTTGTAGACCTTTCTATTCCACATACACCATGTGGCATATCGCAGGTACTATACCAACCCCTCTCTCCCTCTCATATATATAATACACATGTGTATGTATACTATTGTATGAATGTTTGTAGATGTCTGTAGATGTATGTATGTGTGCTCACACACATCATTTCACCCAGACTTTAGGACTCACTTTGTACACACATAAAGGAGCACATAACATGAGTTTTGTTAGTATCACCATCATACTTAGGTGCACACATCATTGCTCTTTAATATTCCTCCACTATGGCCAACCCATTCACTGGCACCCTCACATGCATTGTACATACATCCACTGGGACTCCTTAGCTTTCACTCTTGGATAACTATCACATCTCCATTGCTTCCAGTTTCCTGCCTTACCTTCCTGCCCCCTTTTTCATGTACCACTTCCACTAATTTACCTGGGATTTTCACTGAACTGTTACCACCCACTATCCTGGTATCATCCCCTAGTGATTTTTTCACCTGTTTACTAACTGTCCAGTATTCACAGCCATATGTTAAAAATTGGCTCTATGTAACAGGCAAGAACTTCTTTTCTAATGTTTTTCTTCTTCTTCTTCTTCTGTGTTCATCCGGAGAGTTTTTTCGGACGTGACTGCGTTGTGCCTATTTACTGCAGAGCTGCGTTCTTGCGCTATTAGGCCATCACATCCAACTTCTGTGGGCATTTGTTGACCGGGTTAACCTTCCCGGTTTTCTAACCTTCAAGGACAGTGACATATTGCACAAAAAGTCTTCATTTGATAGAATGCAGTTTGTGTGTGTCCTATTCTGTTCTTTATCTCTGTGATGCATCTTCCATCTGATGTTATCCATGTGCCTAGATCTTTTATTTGATCTACATTTCCCAAAGCTTGTATTGTTTTGCTTGTCTCATTTAACGTAAACTTCATATAGAAATCAAATTCAAAGTAAACACTGTATTTCGTTACTGGGTGCAGACATCTTTGTTTACTGCTACCCTGTCACGCCACTCAAAGGGGGAAGTTGTGGCCGAGAGGTTTCAATGTCTGCCTCAGGTCTAAAAGGTACTGGGTTCAACCTACGCATAGGACTGGGATTTTCCCAAGAATGAACCACTGGTATCAAATGATATCACAAAGTCCCCTGATCTCTTGGGTAGTGAGATTGGATACCTAACCTTCTCAGATAAGGTCACAATACAGGAAGTCCAAAGTGCAAGTTGTGCACTTTAAAAAACCTATGGTAGTTATAAACACATCGGGGCCACTGTGGTAAGGGGACTGCCCTGACAAACTTGTTAAGGAAACAATCTCTACCCATGTGTCATATTCATTAATCCCATTACTAGAACCCAGTAACAAGTAACTAAATGGATGTTACAACCTTTGTCAGCACAAATGACAAACAGGAATGGTTACAACAACATACAAAATATACAACAGTTACTTAGTTGATGTTGATCCACTAGCAAAGTAGGGCAAGTCATGAAAAGCTCATCGGGCATGCAGATTGAATTAGATATAATTAACAAAGATCATTGAGAACCAATGACCGAGTCCCACAAGAAACAAATCAAAACTGTAAACTGATTAGAGAGATGAGACGTTCAGTCACAATTTTTTGGCACATTATGAGAAGAAATAAATTCGAAAACTTGGTGACAACATGCAAGATCGAGAGGAAGAGAATGAAAGGAAGGCAGAGAAGTAAATACCTGAATGGCTTGGCCACATGGTATGGTCGAGATAGAACACTGAGCTGATCCACGACTCTGGTGATTGCATGAGATGGTGAAACCTGACTGCCCACACTTATCGGCATAGCACATGATGAATGAATGAATAGATAAGCCTTCATACCTCAATTCTAATCATTTTCTTGCTGTTTGTAGCTTTCATAGCCCTGAAGTAAGCATGCAATGGATATTCAGATAGAGGCTCCACAATGCCACTGTCTGCAGCCACTGTAAAGTCATCTCCAAGGTTCTCAAGGCCACTAAGTTTCCAGGCCACTGGTAGCTGTGTATTGTTTTGTAGAAAGATGGTTTTTGTATCTTTCCTGTGGGGTTAGAGGATATCGTTGATCTTCAGCAAATATATCTACAAACATTGTAATTTTAGGAACTACAATTATGGCCAATGTAAAACACAAGAAAACATACATTTTGTATTCAGTAATGTGGACAGTAAAACAGAGTCATGGAAAAATTACTCTGATTTAGTGACTTGTGGCAAGTGAAATATTTCGGGCATGTTAAAAGACATAAAACTCATAAAAACCATACTGGAAAGTAAGGTTGAAGGCAAAAGGGTAAGAAGTAGACAATGATACAAATGAGATGATAACATCAAGAGATGGATGAACAGCAGTCTGACAGAATGTACTATCAAGGTGAGAGACAGTGTTAGAAATCCATTGCAGCCAACCTTCATTGTGGGGACGGCACCTGATTGATTGACAGTCCCTTGAATATGGAATTGACATGATTTGAACGAATATGTGACAGCATATGGTGAATTTCTATGTTAAACAGATTGTGTGTAGGTAATCATAGTTGCATGTGTTTGACATAGTAAAGCTACGTGGATTTATTTTTCCCTACATGTTCTGATTGCATGATCTATTTTCATTTTCTCTTCTAGATCTTCTTTTTATGTGTTCTATTCTCTTCTACATGTTCTGTTTATATTATTTATTGTCTACTACATGTTATTTATTCTCGTTTACATGTTCTACAGCTCTAATCTGTTAATTTGGCTTACCTGTGCAACAGCACTTTATCAAACTGCAGTACTTTCTTATCAAGTTCGAGCTCTGGTCTGAATCCATCACAACAAATTTTGAACAAGATGGGTTCTGGATTCTCGCGCATGCAACAAACAATCACATCCTCATAATGACCTGGTCCTGGGGATGTATCAAATATTGTTAACTAAACATACAAGTTCTCATAATAAATTTATGATAAAAATGACAGACACATAATCTGCCATCTTTAAATTATGTCCAGTTGTTTGTGGATATTATGCAGTCATCTATGCAGATTATATTAAGTCATGTGTATATTTTATTCACTAGTGCATGCATTTTATTTAGCCATGTATTGATTCCATTCAGTCAAAAATATATTCTATTCACTAGTGTGTAAAGCTGATTCAGTCATATACTGATTCTATTTCAGTCATGAGTACATCTACATCATGAGTACCTTTTAAACAGTCAATTCTATATTCCACTCAGTCACTTGTAGGTTCTGTTCAGTCAGGTGTATATTCTACTTAGTTTCATGTATGTTCTATTAAGTCAAGAGTATTTTTTTACTGTCACATGTACATTCCAGTAAGTCAAGTTTATATTTTACTTACTAATCCGTAGATTCTATTAAGACAGGTGCATGTAACATTTAAGAAATTGGGAACTTTTTTAAACAAGTGAATAGGTACAACTATCTTGGAACAGTCGTAACATCTGATGAAAGGTGTCTTGCAGAGATAAGAACAAGAATTGCATTGGTAAAGGTAGCTTTTTGCAAGATGGGAAACATATTGACCAATTAAAAAGTTGTCAGAAAGAAAGAAAGAAAGAAAGAAAGTTGTAGGTTATGGTCTCCAGCTTCACGATGGTAGGCAGAGGATCTCTTTTTTTAGGAGATAATGGCTACAGTCATCGACCAGTATGGTCACTGTTAGGAAGGAAAGCAATGGCAAACTACCTTCTTTACAGATGCCAAGAATATCATGTATTGCAAACTCATCGATAATCAAAGAAATGAAGATCATAAAATTAGAGTCATTAGACGTAAACAGTCAAAATATGTTGGGCATGTTATGAGAAGAAATAACTTGGAGAACTTGGTGACAACTGGCAAGGTCAAAGGGAAGACTTAGAAGTAAATACCTGGATGGCTTGGCCACGTGGCATGGTCGAGACAGGAACATGAAGCTGATCCACGACTATGGTGATTGAGTGAGAAGGCAAAACATGACCGCTCATGCTTATCGGCATGGCACATGATGGATGGTACTACCTGCTTTCTGTTAGCGCTGAATGTTGGGCGGCGCTTACCAAACCCGACACCCCACATTGTGCCAACGGCTTCGGGTGAAGGAGCGCAATTGGGAGGGTAAAAGCCTTACCCTAGTGCAAGGAAATGCAACGTAAAGACTAAATGTCATAGCAGAGCAGAGCAGGACCTAAGCCTTGGTTGGCAACTGGTCTAGGATGGAAGCTCCGACAGGCGGACAGTTAGAATATTGCTCTGCAGCTTCTGTAGCTTGTCTTGTTTCAAAAATATTGGTGTTACCTTTCCTCTGAAGTAAAATAGACAGGCTAAGAGAGGGATCATGCTGCATGGGCAACACATGGTTTCTAAATTCAGCCTAGGCTTTGTGTTATGAAGAGGTATAACTCCATTTTACAAACTATCGTCTGTCAAGACAGCAAGGTGCTAGTCTTTCTGGGGCAACACAAAGACTGTTGATGATTTTGTGTGAAATTTTGCCCAGAATAAATATAACTATCTCATGTATATGAAAGATGCCTTCGAAGGCACACAGATGAACCTTACCTCTGGGATAGGCCCAGACCGAGAGCTTGCTTGACTCTCCTGGCTTGAGAATCATTGATGATGGCTCCAGCATGAAAGTCTCTCCACTGCTGTCATGGAGGAAGCAAAAACTGGTGTCTGCTTCCATGACTGATGTGTTGACAATGGTGAAATTCTCCATGTTCTCAGGGTATCTGCCTTCTCGGTAGCTGTTGTGGCAGAATACGGTACCAAATCTGAATCATCATTACATCTGACATTTTTTGTGTTGACATTTAAGTTAAGTTAGTTGCATATCCTTTTCAGGATGTCGCATTCCTGTTTTTGGCTGTTTGTGATTTCTTGGAAAGTTTACGTTCAGTAGTTTGCCATTGTGTTATGGACGACCAACACCCATACTATTGTGTGAAAACCAATGCAAGCTACAAAATCATCTGCAGCTGTGTTTCAATTGTTGTATGTGGGATTGTGAATTTTGTTCGTACCCCCTTTGTTACAGTACCAGTATGAGGACATAAATCAACAACAACTTCTAGTAACAATATTTCTCCTGGTCTCTGGGTAGTGAGATCGGACGCCCGTGTGTATTGTTGCGCATATAAAAAATCCTTTGGCAGTTGGAAATAAAAAAAGTGTAGCCTAAAATTTCGAGTTAAAAATATACCCAAAGTATCTCAGGATCCTCGCCAGTGCTACGGAGTTAGGAGTAGAACGGAGCACTTCTTGGTTACACCCGTGTGCCATGATGTTGATCCGTCAATTAAACTAAACTAAACAAACTAAACTAAATCAACAGCAATGAAAGTAGAAAGGGTCATCTATAGAAGAATACATTCATAAGTGACAGCATGGACGTTGCAGTTGTAAAGGCTTCATCAGCACATAACAACAAATGAACACTAAGTTTGAGTGTTGAGTAAAGAACTGACATCACAGCACTTGGAACATTCACATACATGCTCCGTCCTCACCTTCAACAACCAGCAAAGAGTCCAGATACTAGTGGTACCAGTAGCAGTCTGATCATGTGTCCCTAAGGCTTTTCCTCAGAGAACTGAGTGTTGGCCAGATCCTTTGATCTGCAGTAGCATTCTCTCCAGGCAATGATGTTCTCACACATTCTTACGCACATAATAATCCCAAAGGTCACTGCCTTTTTATGTACCCAGCATTGCAGACCCATACACAAGCTGTCTGACTCGGGCTCCAAATGTTGTGGGTGCGATTCCGGGCTGCATCCTTCAGTTCACGAGTGCATTTTTTCAGAGACTCCTAAGGGTTGTCGCTGGAGCTGTGGAGTTCATGCTTTGTGTGACACTTTCCGCACTGCGGGAAGAGACTGAGCTATATAGGATAAAATCCCGGTGCAACGAAGTCGACCCTGTCGACTTTTAAGCAACTTTTTTGAGGTCTTACTTGAGAGGAAACATGATCAGTCTAGGCCTAATAACTGCATGGCCACGTCTGCTGCACTGAACTCATGATCTGGTTACATCCTAAATAGCTTCTACCACAAGTTCCAGTATTGATCTTGCACACTCTGTTGGCTTCTGAGCTGGAGAGGGGAAAGATCTTGCACACTCTGTTGCCATTCTGAAGCTGGGAGAGGGGAAGATCTTGCACACTCTGTTGGCTTCTGTGAGCTGGGAGAGGGGAAGATCTTGCACACTCTGTTGGCTTCTGAGCTGGGAGAGGGGAGAGATCTTGCACACTTTGTTGGCTTCTGAGCTGGGAGAGGGGAAGATCTTGCACACTCTGATGGCTTCTGAGCTGGGGAGGGGGAAGATCTTGCACACTCTGTTGGCTTCTGAGCTGGGAGAGGGGAAGATCTTGCACACTCTGTTGCCTTCTGAGCTGGGAGAGGGGAAGATCTTGCACACTCTGTTGGCTTCTGAGCTGGGAGAGGGGAAGATCTTGCACACTCTGATGGCTTCTGAGCTGGGAGAGGGGAAGATCTTGCACACTCTGTTGGCTTCTGAGCTGGGAGAGGGGAAGATCTTGCACACTTTGTTGGCTTCTGAGCTGGGAGAGGGGAAGATCTTGCACACTCTGTTGGCTTCTGAGCTGGGAGAGGGGAAGATCTTGCACACTCTGTGTGCTTCTGAGCTGGGAGAGGGGGAAGATCTTGCACACTCTGTTGGCTTCTGAGCTGGGAGAGGGGAAGATCTTGCACACTCTGTGGCTTCTGAGCTGGAGAGGGGAAGATCTTGCACACTTTGATGGCTTCTGAGCTGGGAGAAGGGGAAGATCTTGCACACTCTGTTGCCTTCTGAGCTGGGAGAGGGGAAGATCTTGCACACTTTGATGGCTTCTGAGCTGGGAGAGGGGAAGATCTTGCACACTCTTGTTGGCTTCTGAGCTGGGAGAGGGGAAGATCTTGCACACTTTGATGGCTTCTGAGCTGGGAGAGGAAGATCTTGCACACTCTTGCTTCTCTGGGAGAGGGGAAGATCTTGCACACTCTGTTGGCTTCTGAGCTGGGAGAGGGGAAGATCTTGCACACTCTGATGGCTTCTGAGCTGGTGAGGGGAAGATCTTGCACACTTTGATGGCTTCTGAGCTGGGAGAGGGGAAGATCTTGCACACTCTGATGGCTTCAGAGCTGGGAGAGGGGAAGATCTTGCACACTTTGATGGCTTCTGAACTGGGAGAGGGGAAGATCTTGCACACTCTGATGGCTTCTGAGCTGGGAGAGGGGAAGATCTTGCACACTTTGATGGCTTCTGAGCTGGGAGAGGGGAAGATCTTGCACACTCTGATGGCTTCTGAGCTGGGAGAGGGGAAGATCTTGCACACTCTGATGGCTTCTGAGCTGGGAGAGGGGAAGATCTTGCACACTCTGATGGCTTCTGAGCTGGGAGAGGGGAAGATCTTGCACACTTTGATGGCTTCTGAGCTGGGAGAGGGGAAGATCTTGCACACTTTGTTGGCTTCTGAGCTGGGAGAGGGGAAGATCTTGCACACTCTGTTGGCTTCTGAGCTGGGAGAGGGGAAGATCTTGCACACTCTGTTGGCTTCTGAGCTGGGAGAGGGGAAGATCTTGCACACTTTGTTGGCTTCTGAGCTGGGAGAGGGGAAGATCTTGCACACTCTGTTGGCTTCTGAGCTGGGAGAGGGGAGGATCTTGCACACTCTGTTGCCTTCTGAGCTGGGAGAGGGGAAGATCTTGCACACTCTGTTGGCTTCTGAGCTGGGAGAGGGGTAAGATCTTGCACACTCTGATGGCTTCTGAGCTGGGAGAGGGGAAGATCTTGCACACTCTGTTGCCTTCTGAGCTGGGAGAGGGGAAGATCTTGCACACTCTGTTGGCTTCTGAGCTGGGAGAGGGGAAGATCTTGCACACTCTGATGGCTTCTGAGCTGGGAGAGGGGAAGATCTTGCACACTCTGTTGCCTTCTGAGCTGGGAGAGGGGAAGATCTTGCACACTTTGATGGCTTCTGAGCTGGGAGAGGGGAAGATCTTGCACACTCTGTTGCCTTCTGAGCTGGGAGAGGGGAAGATCTTGCACACTCTGTTGGCTTCTGAGCTGGGAGAGGGGAAGATCTGCACACTCTGATGGCTTCTGAGCTGGGAGAGGGGAAGATCTTGCACACTCTGATGGCTTCTGAGCTGGGAGAGGGGAAGATCTTGCACACTCTGTTGGCTTCTGAGCTGGGAGAGGGGAAGATCTTGCACACTCTGATGGCTTCTGAGCTGGGAGAGGGGAAGATCTTGCACACTCTGTTGGCTTCTGAGCTGGGAGAGGGGAAGATCTTGCACACTCTGATGGCTTCTGAGCTGGGAGAGGGGAAGATCTTGCACACTTTGATGGCTTCTGAGCTGGGAGAGGGGAAGATCTTGCACACTTTGTTGGCTTCTGAGCTGGGAGAGGGGAAGATCTTGCACACTTTGATGGCTTCTGAGCTGAGAGAGGGGAAGATCTTGCACACTTTGATGGCTTCTGAGCTGGGAGAGGGGAAGATCTTGCACACTTTGATGGCTTCTGAGCTGGGAGAGGGGAAGATCTTGCACACTCTGATGGCTTCTGAGCTGGGAGAGAGGAAGATCTTGCACACTTTGATGGCTTCTGAGCTGGGAGAGGGGAAGATCTTGCACACTCTGATGGCTTCTGAGCTGGGAGAGGGGAAGATCTTGCACACTTTGATGGCTTCTGAGCTGGGAGAGGGGAAGATCTTGCACACTCTGATGGCTTCTGAGCTGGGAGAGGGGAAGATCTTGCACACTCTGATGGCTTCTGAGCTGGGAGAGGGGAAGAGATCTTGCACACTCTGATGGCTTCTGAGCTGGGAGAGGGGAAGATCTTGCACACTTTGATGGCTTCTGAGCTGGGAGAGGGGAAGATCTTGCACACTTTGATGGCTTCTGAGCTGGGAGAGGGGAAGATCTTGTACACTTTGATGGCTTCTGAGCTGGGAGAGGGGAAGATCTTGCACACTCTGTTGGCTTCTGAGCTGGGAGAGGGGAAGAAGAGCTCTGCAGATGGTGCTTTAGTATCAGATCAAGAGGAACCTCTCTACTTAATAGTAGTCACTCTGGTGAACACAAGCCCCTCTCAGGGCCCAAATCACCTGAATGCCAATGCATCACTCATTCTAGAGGATTCACCAACCAACTAATGAAGTAGGAAGTGGAAGGTATGGGAGCAAAGAATGAAAGCAGAAAAGAAGTTGGGCTGACAGGTAGGTGGTGAAATGAAGAAAAAAATTAAATGAAAAAACAAAATTTGCAACAGTGATGTGAACAAGCAGAATGCTTTGGAAAATAGAACCAAAAATCAGTGTATTTAAAAAAAAAAAATATATTTAGCAAAATAGACAGTGAGCAAAGAGTTGGGAAAAGGGGACTCTAGTTTGGTGTTTAGTATTGTCCCTTGAAATGAAATTAACAGGTGAATGATTTTTTCTTTTCAGTACACAACAAACAGTTTGTGCTGCATGTGATCAGAGGCTTGGCTTGGGTGACTACAAGATGCAGACATAGGATCAAAACACCCTCTACCACTACAAGGAGTAGAGAAGAGGTTACATAAAAACCTTTACCACTATGAGTCTGAGACATAAGAATAAAGACACAATACAAATCTGATCACAGGTTCTAACCTCTCTCGGACTTCCCCACCAGCAAAGGGCCAAACTCAAATGTATCATTCACCATGATGTACTTTTTATGGCAATTTCACATATCCTCTGTTTTTCTTTCTGCTGGCAAACACAACCCTGGCAAAAAAAGGTAATACTTAATGGTGACATGAAATGAAGGTGTTGTTGAACAGTGTTCATATCTCAGTTTTCTATTTCATTCCTGTGCATACTTAAAGAAATTATTTCAAGTGTTATGAAATCATTTATCATCTTCTTTTCAATGTAATAAAAGATGCAGTTGCCCC